>QQNG01000292.1:0-133609 GCA_003666085.1 Pseudocercospora crystallina
AGTCGAAGACTCTAAGTAATACGTACGAGTTTAGGTCTTAGTCTAGGCTTGTTACTAACGCTATTACTCGGTCTCCTATAACAGCCTAATATAGCTTCTCCTAGCTTATAAAAGGTGCCGAAGTAATGCTATATTAAAATACGCTTTTAGCTGCCCGTGTTAGCGAGCTTAAACAGTAATTAGATACGATAACAAAGCGAAAAGCACGTAAGGGGAAGCGGATCTAGCACGGGGGCATAATAGAATATAGCGTAGGGTTAGCTAAGGTAGCTACTAAAGCGTCTATAGCTACTTAGTAGTTAAAGAAGACTCGTAGGTTAGTTAGTCTTAAATAGGCCTAGCTAGCTATACGGTATTATAGTAGCTACGGAGGGATTAGGTATAACGCTCGAATATACCAAAAGGATATAGAAGGGTCTTCTGAATCTGATAAGAGTATAATATTTATAGGTTCTCTATTTAATAGTGATAAAAATAAATAATCCGTAATACGAGTTGGTTATACTAAGAAATTTTGACTAGCTTAGTAGTAGAATACGTTACTACTATTACTAACTTTTACTATAATGACCTAAATCTATTTAAACTAGCGAACTTCTAGCTACCTATTAACTAGGTACTCTATAAGGAGGCTATAGAGCCCTTAATTAATACTTACTCTAAGAAGGGTAGTATAGACTCGTAAGCTACGCCGAGTTCGCTATATAGTTATACTACCTATCTAAATAAGGAAGACTCTAAAGATAGTATAAGCTTATAAAATACGCTAAGATCGCTATATAGCTATCCCCGCTAGTATAAGATACTCGCTATACCTATATCTTTAGACTATAAGAGGGGTTTTATACCTACTTTTAGTAAGTCTTTATAGTATTAGTTAGTAGATAAGTATATCGCTATAGATAATACTATATATTCTAGCTAGGATTCTTATACGCTAATAAGGTATAGACTAGATAAAAGGAGTATATCGCTCGTACTACTATACTCTACTATCGCGCCCTATAACGTAATAAGACGTTATAGTAACTACGGAGGTACCGATAAACATTACGCCTAAGGCGCTAGCTACGACTAGAACGTATAGATAAGTCTAATAATTAGTTAACGACTTAGAGAATAACGCGAACTTTATATATACTTTAATAATAGCTTAAGGGATTAAGCGTAAGATAAAAGGGGGGGTAGTATTATAGAACGCTTCTAAATATTTACCTATAGGTATATATATACTAGTCTAAGCCGGCCTAGCTAAGTTAGCGATAAGCGACTCCTTTATATTTAACTATAGGCTCCCTCGCCCTCCTTTTAGAATAGTCGTCTAGAATTTAGTTATTCGACCTCGTATTTATATAGGCTATTAGAAAGGTACAGTTTAGATAGACATAGTAAATAGTTACGTAACTACGTTATATAATCCTTATAAAGCTACACTTTGCTTCTCTAGTCTACGATATATAACTAACTAATATAATTAACACGGTTGGTTCCTACCTATTGTTCTATCTTCTACTACGTACTACCGATACCTTCGAGGCCTCGATCCGCAATAATCCGAGTCTAAATTTAATATAGGCTATTATAATAAAAACGATTTTCTTTCGCGATATAATAATAAGGTACTAGATTAGAGGATTCGATAGGCGGAGTTTACTAGCGTAGCTAGTACGCTATACCTAAGGTATTCGAAGGATCTCTATACGTTAGTAAGCCTAGAGGAATAGTATATACTCGAGAACTACGATTAGTACGCTCTAGTCGACTAGATTAATAAAAGAAATTATTAGTAGAAGGATAAGGTAGATAAGGCTTAGTAGGTAGCGTAGTAGGCGTAGAGAAAGGTCCTCTATAAAAATATAAGGTTAGTTACTTAGAGGGTATATAGGGCGTACCTAGGGCTTATAGAGCTAGATCTAGATAGCCTAAAGTAGTAGAAAGTATAGAAATAGCTAGTCGCTTACTATAAGGCCTATAGTAATCGCTAGTAGGTTAGTTATTATTATCGTATATATATAGAGTATAAAATAGTACTAGAGAGTAAGTAGTTAGTTAGAGTATAAGAGCTACGTTATACCTATAGGTATATCTAGAGGCTAAATAGTAGGCCGCTAATTAGCGCGAGTATACCCTTTTACTAACTTCTAACCTTACTTAAACTTAAATTTTAACCTTTTTAATCCTTTAGGATTTTAATTAACTATACCTCTAAAACTATCGCTTAGAAATAAATAACGTAAGCCTAATAGAGAATATAATTCGGACGAGATCTAAAATAATACCTTAGTAGACGAACGGGAAACTTAGTCTATAAAAAGAGTATAAAAAGCGCTAGCGCTATTATAGAAAGTACTAAATCTAACTCTTAATCCGTCCTAATCTACCTCCTCTAGTTCCCTAATTAATATATCTACTCCTATATTCTTATAACTACTACTACTACCTTCTAAGACTAGCGTATAGTTTATTAAAAGAAGAAAAAAGGAGGTAAAGACTACTTATTATAGCCTAGGTAATAAAAATAAAGATCTATAGAAGTACTATTAAATACTAGACGATAATAGGCCGCTTTATAATCGATATAACTAGGAACTCTTCTACTATCGCTATATTAGGTATAGGTACGCTAATATATCCTCTAAATACCTATAGATATCTATTTAAGAAGTATAGTATTAAACTTAGTAGATATACTCCGACTCTAACTAAGAAAGTAATAGTAGATAGTCTACAAAAGAGCCTAGATAAGATAGTAGAGGATAAGGCTAGTAAGGAGGCTAAGAAAGTTAAATCGATTCTATATAACGCCGTCTTAGCCTATAAAGAAGTCTACTATAATAACCTAGTACGACTAGCTATAGTATATAGTCTTTCCTATAGTATAGTAGTATACGATACTTTTAATAATTATATACTAGTTACTAATCCGGAAGCTAGGCCTATCTTACTATACTTAAGTAGCTTAATTCCTACTTAAATTGCTCGGAACCTCGTAGACTAATAAGAAATCGTTATTATCTATATCTATAACGGCCTAGGCTACTACTACCTTAGTACGGATATATAGAAAGTAAGATATAGTAAAAAATACTTCTAGGCTATTAACCTTTTATTTATAGACGAGAAAGGATAGCTTATATAGCTACTACTTAATCTTATCGAGGTAGATAGCGAGAAAAGGAAATCTAGCGAGTATCTTACCTTCTTACTTATATAGACAATTAAGAACTATAATCTTATATATAGGCTTAGCTAGATTACGTCCGATAATATTATAGTTAACAATAACCTAGTCGAGGCGATTAAGAAGTTTATACGCTAAGAAGGGTATACCTAGTAGAATACTAAGTAGCGTAGGCTCTACTACGCTAGATATATAATTAACCTCTTATTATAAGATTTTATATTTAAAGGCCTACTCCTATCGTCTACTACTACTACTACTACTAGCGAGTCTTAAGCTAATTAAGAAGACGATAATCTTAAAGCTACTTTTATATAAGTTATACTATAGTATATATTAGAAAGTGACTCCTTGTCTAGCTAATGCTTGAGGTACTAAGTAGGGTCTAGGCTTAGCACCTCCTCTTATCTTGTGTTTGTAGTTTAGGGATAGCACCTTTATCCTTTTTACACACTATAAACTGGGTCCCTTAGTCTACCTAACCTCTCAAAATCTGACAGTATATCGAGTACTAGCTAGATCTAACGGCGTATATAAAAGATAAGGCGTCTAAGATCTCTAAGAACGCTCTCGCTAAGTATCTAGTACTCTTTAAATTACGAACGCTTATTATTCTTCTATATAAAGATAAGTATATATAGACCTTTAAGAGGTTTACTAGATCGTATAAGTACCTATTCTTAGCCTTACCTAAGGTACCTAGTAATACTTAGTAGAATAGCTAGCTTCTAATATACGAAGAAGCCTATTATATAAAGGATATCTTAGAGCTTCTATTCCTTACTTATCTCGACGCCCTTAGCGCGTACTAGCTTACTAAGGACGACTAGATACTTATTAAGTAGGTTATTAACTTCCTTAAGCCCTTTAATAAAATTATACTCTAAGCTAAAGGTTATAGTATAATACTCGATATTATATAGTTTTCTATAGAGTTTTTAATTAAGTACTTTAATAACTCTAAGGCTCTCTACGCTAATTATAATATTTTATTACTAGCTATCTTAATAGCTGAGCGCTCGTTTCTTAAGTACTACGCTCTTATCGATAACTCTAGAGCCTATATAATAGTAATCTTACTATACTCCGAGTAACGCGCTATATAGTTAAGGAATTAGTAGTCTAGCGATAAGAGGTAATAGTTTACTAGCGCGCTAGTAAAAGCCTATATACTCTAGCGATCCTATATAGATAAGTACTAGTAAGATATCTAGCTAGTCTTATATATAAACGCTAAATAATAACTATCTATCTATAAGTAATAGTCTATTAATACTAACGTTATACTAGAGAGCGACGACTTCGACGTATTTATCGAGTAACTAGCCTACCGCTTACCTTTATAGAAAAATAGTACTCGTATAACTATAATCTAGTAGTAGGCCTATTATATAAACTAATAAAACGGCTATACGCTTATATAGCTAGTAATAGACGTACTATCTACCTTTCTAATAAGTACTAAAAGTAAGCGAACTTTTAGTGAAATAAGATATACTACTTCGTAGATAAGATTATAATTAAGCGGTTAGTCTATTTATAATAATAAGCTATTTAAGGACTTCTATAACTATAAGATTATACTACTATATACCGATAATTTACTTACTATCGTAGATAAGGGTATAGGCGCTAAGGCTAGTATAAGCGCTAAGGGTACGAACGATAGGACCTATAAAGGCGTCGCTACTAACTCTAAGATTTACTACCTCTAGTAGTATTAAATTAATAAAGATAAGCTACTATTTATACCTAAATAGTTACTAAATACTAAATACTTTAATTTAAATCTGAATTATTTATTAAATCTTTGATTTAACTATTAATTCAGCCGTCGGATTAAAATTATTCAGAAATTAAAATCTATGCCTCTGGAGACCAATGTGGGCTCAAACTCATCAATTCTGCATTAATTCGGAGCCTTCGAGCCCCCGACTCGAATAGATCACCTGGGAGTGGCACGTGGCCGTTCAGCCCGTCGTACGCCTGTGGGAGAAAGCGACTCGATGTCGTTCCTTCCGCCGTCCACATCTCGGCACAGATGTCGAAGATACGCTTCCAGGCTTGATCGGCTCGCCGATTGTTACGAATGAAAGGCCGCGGTGGGTAATACAAAGCTGCAAATGTCCCTCCAGGCTTCAGCTGCTTTGCGATTGCTGGTATGCTCCGCGTGGGATCGGTCCAGTGCAAACACTCAAACGCCGTCACCATGTCGATACTGTTTTCCGGCAGCCATTCATCCTCGGCTCCAGCCTGATGTGCTGTCACCTTGCCAGCCTTGATTAGGTCGCCCAAGAAATGCTTCGTCGCATCGAGCTGAACCGGATCGCTGGCATAGGTATGCTGGAAATGCTTCGAAAGAAAGTCTTTCGCTACCACTCCATACCCGGATCCGATATCATGCGCTGCATCGAGCTTCCCTCCGTGGGCTGCATGATAATCTAGTACCAGCTTCCAGACCGATCCACGATATCGCGGCCTTACTCGGCTGTACCGTTCCCAGTCGTAACCTGGTGTGGAGAAACCATACTTCTGATCGACGTTCTCATTATGAGCCATCGCATCCCTGTAATATCCGACAGCTCTTTGTGTGCCTCAAACGGAGGCGTAGCTGAAAGTTCGATATTGATTCGAGCTTCCTCAAATCGACTGAGAACCAGGGAGTGGTGCGTGCTCGGAGACATTCCGCACTGACATGCAGTAGATCGGGTCCAGTACCTGCAGCTATGCTGCTAGAGCGACCAAGCCACCTCCATCTAGTGCTATGACAACCACCAAGAGAGATTTGTAGATGATCGTTCAAAAGACCTCATGAGAGCGGGGAAGAAGAGACAGGTCGCTGTCACACGAATCATACGATTGGGGTCTGGCCCAGAGTTCGGTTGTTGAGGATGACATGGCTTGCATTGAACAGTGGCGTCAAACTGCAGCCCTGTGTTGCACAGCGAACTCCAGCTGCACTTCGATATCCTTGGCTGAGCTCTTTGCCTGTCGTGCGAGCATGTGCGGTGGCAACGGTCTGATAAGAAAATATGGTAACACAGTACTCGGCACCTGTTGCTGCATTCCTCCATAAAGCCCGCATGTCGACCTTTCGTAGGGCTGGAGGAACTCCTGAAGGTACTCAGCATATTAACGACAGTACTGCTCTGACTGCGACATGGAGAAGAAAGATGAATCGATCACAGAAGTTCGCGATGTAGTCGAGGACGCTCAGATTGTCGACAATGTCGCCAAAGTCAGGCGCATTTTCTCCTTTAACTCGATTTTCGCCTTTAGCTTAACGTTTATGGCAATATGGGTACGAGTCACCGCAAACGCCACTCGACACAAGCAAATCGCTGATGCCTTTTGCTGCGTCATAGGAAGGAATGAATACTAACATGTACTTCGCCCTTTACAACGGCGGCCCTCAAGTCTTCTCCTGGAGTGTCCTCATCGCCTGGGTAGGCGCCCTCGCCCAAGCAGCGTCATTGGCAGAGATGACATCAATACAACCCATTGCAGGAGCTCAGTATCACTGGACTTGGGCTTTCGCTCCTCTTCCAGCACGCCGATTCCTGACCTGGATGCAAGCGTGGATGACCTGGTTTGGCTGGATCAGTCTGCTCTGCGGAATCGCGAACGTCAATGCCGGCTTCTTTCTCGGACTTGCTGGTCTCTGTCATCCGGGATATGTTCTGCAAAGATGGCATGTCACTTTGACGATTTACGCACTGGTCATCACTCAAGGCGCTCTGAACGTCTTCGCTTTCAAATGGGTTCCGAAAATCGAGATTCTAGCTGGCATCCTGCACGTACTGCTCTTCGTTGTCTTTCTCTGCGTTCTCACTGCCATGGGACCTGCCAAACACACCGCCTCCTACGTCTGGACGCACATGGAAGTCTCTTCAGGCTGGAGCGACAACTTTGTGGCTTGGAATCTCGGTATGCTGAGCTGTACATGGTGAGCCACAACGCTCCTCACCTTTCATCAGACTTAACTGACTCACACCTCTCCGTATCCTTAGGTCCTTCACAGGCTTCGACGGCGCAATCCACATGTCCGAAGAAACCCGCCGCTCCCGAAACGCCGTCCCCCGCGCCCTCTTCTGGTCCATCGCCCTCAACGGCCTCCTAGCCTACGCCATGGTAATAGCCATCCTCTTCGCCTCCGGCTCCCTCCAAGAAGACCTCTCCTCCTCCTGGCCCATCTTCACAATCCTCCTAAACGTGACCAACTCTACCACAACAACCGCAACTCTAATAAGCCTCCTCCTCATCATATCCTACTCCTGCGGTCTCGCCAGCACCGCAACAGTAAGTCGACTCACATGGGCCTGGGCACGAGACGGCGGGCTCCCAGCTTACTTCACCCGTGTCAGCCCCCGCTACCGAGTGCCTGTCCAAGCGGTCTTATTACCAACAATCCTAGTCATCCTCCTCGGCCTCCTCGAACTCGGCTCTTCCGTAGCGTTCGGAGCAATCCTAGCCCTCTCCTCAATGGCACTCTACTCATCCTACTTCATCGCCATAGGCTGTATGCTATACTCTCGACTACAAAACCCGGCTATGCAGCTAGGGAGTTGGAATCTGGGACGATTTTGGGGGGTCGTGGTGAATGGGTTTGCTATGGTGTATACGTTTTGGGTGATTGTGTTTTTGCCGTTTCCGAGTACGGTGCCGGTTACTGCGGAGAATATGAATTACGCGGGGCCGATTTTTGGGGCGTGCGTGCTTTTTGCGGTGGGGAGTTGGTTTGGATGGGCAAGGAGGGGATGGAGGGGGTTGAGTGAGAAGGTTATTGAGTGTGTGTTGGCTGAAGAGGAGGGGTGATGGATGAGGAATGGATGAGGGATGGTGAGGGATTGTTTGTAGAACGGGTAAATTGAGATTCTTTTCCTTGCTATGGACAGACGCATCAAGGCTCCTGATTATTCTCAGCCCTCCGGATAACACCAATATCAAAAGACTCCCTCTCCTCGTCATCATCAGCAAGCGCAAAATGCTCCGGCCCAAGCAATCCCTCCTTCGCAGGCGCATCTGTAAAACTTCCCCTCTTCCTCCCCCACGGTACCAACTTCCTCATCCTCAAAACCAACCCTGCCAGTCGTCCTCCCTTCTCCTGTTGCTCCAACACCGGCGGAAGAAACTTCTCAGTCTCCAAATCAGCAAACACCTGAATCGGCTTCATCATCCTCTGCTTCCCCAAAAGCAAACACGCAACCAAAAGCACAGTCAACGCCGTCAAAACTCCAAACCCAATCAAAATCCCCTCATCCCCCAAAGGTTTCTCCAGATTCGAGTGGTCTGGATCTACAGGGACTACATTCTCATTCTCATCCTCGATATATCCTGTATACTCGCCGGCTTCCCAGTCGGCAGCGAGATCGCCTAGGTCGACGACATTGGAGGTACCGAGGGGTTGTCCTTCGGCGTTGAGACCGATGACTCGGACGAAGCGTTTCAGGCCGGAGCCAGAGAGGACTTCGAAGGAGGTTTCGAAACCGGTTTTGCCGACAACAATGGCATCCTCCACTGCTCTCTTCTTGTTTTGGAGAAGGTCTTCGCTATATTCGTCCCGTTCATCCTCATTCGAGGCTAAAAGGAGCCAAGTGACGACTTCCGTGGCGCCGTTCCAGGACATATAGAGCACTTTCCTATCCAGGACGAGGACGGGTTTGGTATCAGGGTATGCGGTCCAGTTGAATTTCAGATTTCGATAGCTTTGGACGTCCCCGGATCCGAAGGAAGATGCAGGCTGCAAATACGCTTCACAGAGCAACTCGCCGGAGGGCGAGAATTCGGCTATGACGGCGTTGTATCCATATCCGAGGAGGACGTTTCCGTTTGGAAGAGTTTGGTATGAGCCCTGCGAGGTCGAGAGGATTTTGTTGTTATGGTCGAAGAAGAGTCCGTCGACGCGAGCGGTCATAGCATCCAAGTCGACAGCGACGCGTTTTCCTTTGGAGCGGCTGTCCATTTTATGATACCAGTCTGCCCGGTTGTCGAAGAATGTAATAAATCTATTTCCGTTGCTGTCGACCACCCAGTGCGCGTCATGCTGTCCGAGAGAGGTAGTAGCCTCTCCATCCGAGAGGTCCGTGAAGGAATTCTCTTTTCCGCCGAGTTGCCAGAGGACATCGCCAGTCACGCCGTCGATGTAGAGCACCGCGCGCAGGAAGCGGATGGAGATGAGGTAATTTCCTATATCGTCGCGCTCGACGCTGTTGATATGGTACGTGTCCCAAGGATCCCATTCCTCGCATCCGTTGGGGTTGGTGTAGGAGTTGGTGACGTTGATGTGGTCGTATGCTCGCCATTCGAAGAGGACTTCCCCGGTTTCGATGTCGAGTTCTTGGAAGATGGAGTCCCAGATCCAGCCTTTTTTATGGTTTCCGAGAACGCTGTGGAGTTCTGCGATTGTCTTTTCGTAAATGCTGATGAGGGCGGTATTTTGTGGGGTGATTGTAAAAGCGTGAAGGTCAGCATGGAGACCATTGCCGGCTTCTATTCGATGTCTTTCGTGGTACTGCTGGTCGAGCATGAAATAAGTTCCAGCGCCATGCCCGTTGACGGCATCGTTTCCGCCCCAGAAGGTCAAGAATGGTTCGCCTTTGAACATCTGGACCTGCAGGTTGTAGACTTGGCCATATTCTTGAGTCGATACCCAGACGGGAGATCCAGTGATATCCAGTATCATCAGAGTCGGCTTCGGAACATTGCCTCGCGGCGCAACAAATAAGTAGGATCCATCGTCGCAGTTTGTGAATGGTTTCATAAAATTCACAACCGGGACCGATGTGACCTCTGGATTAGACTTGAACGTCTGTGTGACATATTTCCCGTAGCCACCACTGTTGTACTTTGAGTTGGCATAGAACGGCGCCTCATCCGCGAGCCCAGTAGTTACCAAAAGAAAGGAGAACAGCGCGGGCAGGGATGCCAGATGCATGTCGTAAACATATGAAGACTCCAGAACCAAGGAAAGTAAATGGTCGCTGTACGAACAAAGAGCCAAAAATGGCGAAAAGGAAAACAAGGCGATTGAAGAGAAGTCCTGACCTGATCAAATTCTCGGACCTCCTACGTCCTCTCCATGCGTGGCAGTCGACGTTTGACATGGGTTGATGATTGAGATCGAAGGGCGATTGCGGACAGCCGCGTCACCGTGGGACGGCAACGAATGTGTCTTGGCAGATATGGGCGTGTCGAGCATTATAAGACGTAGGTAATCGCGACTGCCGTTACAAGTGCGAATAGGTCACCCTGTTCCCGGTGACGGTCTTTTCGATTCTGTTTGCATTTCCCACCCTCAAAAGTCGAAACTCTGATGGTCTTCTGGAAACGTGCACCCATCGCAAGAATTTCTGGTTCGGACCCAAGGAGAGATAACTTGGCTGCCGGTATGATGCCGATATCCGAATGTGGGCCTGTATGATTCGCAGTCGCGGTTTGAGGATTCTGATGTTCTGGCGCGTGGACCGCATGGTGCTCGGCCGAGTGGTCAGGGCCGCGTACTCCTGCATTCTTCCAAGACCACACTCAGAACAAACAAATGCTCGCTCCTCTCTGGTGCGGCTCGCCCGCCGCAGATGACCGGCCAGCGACAGATACAACGACCGATACCGCGTCAGCCTCATGGCGTATGTTTCTGCGCCGCTGGCGGGGAATCACAGTGGCATCCACTGCGGGCAGCACCATGTAGGCAACGCGAGCATGGGATTCGATGGCATCGTCTTGCGTTATGGAATGAGGACCAAGTCGATATGGAGAGGATGGTGAAGGATGTAAGAGCAACGAGCACGAGGAAGCAAGAAGTTCAAGGTGAAGTCTGCTCTCAAACTCTATTTTGGAGCCGTAGCCGCTCTTTCCCGCTGCTCAACCCTTCTGCTCTATGACAACAACACGCATACCATTCCTCATGGTGGTCGCGACCTTATGCGACCTTAGCTTGTTCGCAAATCCACTGACTTGTGTAGAATTCGATAATTCATATTCTTCCGCCCCCCGAAACTCTTTCACGATTCTCCGACCGCGATTTCTTGCCAGAATGCGACTTCAATGCACGACTTCTTCGCTTGGCTCGACCCCGAAACCTCGTCCAAGGCTCATACTGCTGCATTGTACCGACCGGAGTGGAATTCTGCGATGGCTGGGCCCGCACAGCCATACCGATATACCGATCACACCGCTTCCAAGCTACCTTCGCTCAAAGAGTCCGCCGTTCCAGTTGGATATATTGAAGCATCCGTGACATACTGTGGCCTCCATCGGAAGACCTAGTGCGCGCTGGATGCACCACTGCTGTCGTGATCAGATGTGTCCGACCGAGTGCTTGTCCAGCGCGTGTGACCGGAATTTGGCTATGTTCGAAGTACTTTGTTCCATTTGCTCTTCCAGCTTCCCGACCTTTTTGTCGCAAAGCATCATGTCGAAGATCAATACGACAGCACGGAAGTCTGGGTCATCATCCCCTTGCTGTGGTGCGAATAGTATGGATAGCTGTTCATGCTGTTCACGTGCCCATATCGGCGCTGCAGCTCTTCTTGGTTGCGCAAGCGGACCAGGCGCATGTACTGAGCCTGCGTGTATCCATCGTGGACTCCTGTCTCGATCTCTCTCGGTGCTGGATCGTTGAAGAAGTGTCGCGCAATTGCCCAGCTGCACAGAATGAGCGCTCCAGCGCCAACCAGACACAGCACAATGATGGCCTGATACGGCATCGAGGTCTGGGCGTCATCCTTCTGAGCCTGTTCCGCCATGGCTGATGTCGCCGGGTGTTCGTTTTCGGCGCGGTCGCTGTCGTGTTACGGCAAGGTTGGTATGGGTAAGATCGCGCTACGAAAGATGGCCAAGGTGCGGCGGCGCAAGGTATATTAGTATTGATCCGTCGTTTGTCTAGGCGCACATGCAGAGGCTGCAGCTTCAAGCCACGAGACCGAGGGCTTGTGCGAAGGCCTACACCATCACATGAAACTGTCAAGAGAAAACACATGTCAGCTACAGGAGCCGGAGGTGGCCAGCAGTCTTATCCTGCTTGCTACGCGTGGCCCCGATCTCTCCTGGACGGCACTGAGGAACACAGGGTTGTGAATACAAGGGGGTCTGGTTTGGATAACATCCAGCAAGACCGTGGTGTGATCGAGCTCGGGGGCACGAAGTACACGCGTACCGCGCGGCCGGGCCGAGCTGTATAGAGAGCTTGCAAGCTCAGCTTTCAAACCTTATCCAAGTCACTATTGAAAGACAGCACTGCCAGTCCGCAGAAATATCCTGCCAACCGGGGTGGACCAGCTTCCCAATCGCTGCCTGAACGCGGCGTAAATCGACTAGCGATGCGAAATACAAAAGGCGATCTCGCCCGCAGCTGGACCCTTTTCTCTTGACAGGAACAACCCTCGACCTGAAACTTGGCAGGCCGGCGAAGCTCGAACGACCCAGGAGACAGGAGACCAGATGTTGAGCAATGCTGACCGCCAAGTGTGACACGCATCGCATCAAATGCATTCAACATTTTCCGACAAAAAGGGATTGATTCCACAGAGCAGGATCGAAGGAAGTCGTGTAGTTACGCATCCCGAGCCATTGGCTCGGCAATGAGCACAAAGCCGACGACTGAAATATCCGTCGATGCCATCTGCAGCTGTGGTGTTCGCTGCACGGCTGGTCTTTCGGGAACACATTTGGAGTGGCCTGGAATAGTCGGAGGTGCATGTGAATCTACTACATGAAGAACAAAGAAGTAGTAGTGCACGACTTGGATTGCTGTACGAAGATAAGCTGTGCCACCGTCTAACGTGGAACTCTCTGATAGAGACTAGAGAAGTACGACATCGCTGATGTATAAGATCAAATACTTATACATCGACGAAGTATGTCATTATCTACCTCGAGATTGAAGGTCAAGGCGAAAGTATACGCTGAAGTATGCGAATAAGTCTCTTTACGGCGCAATTCTGGGAGCACACCGTGGTTCTTTCTAGTGCACTTTCGAAACAAATCCGATCTCACATTTTCCTCCACCGATTCACGCACTCTCTCATTCAATACAACCAGATCCTGCGTATACCAAGGGTCACCGCTCGTCCTTCCTTCCTCATCCATCCATACATCAATGTGTCGACGCACGCATCGGTGCTAAGGTCAAGGCGCAAGAGAGGCCCCTCATCACGGCCAATGTCAGAATATTGCAATGAAAGAGGAGATAGATGGCCTCAAATGCATCTCAGCAGTCAGTCCGTATCATCTCTTCAATCGTCATGGACTGTCTCCAAAGGCATTCAAGTACGCCAGCCAGCGCACAGGGAGGCAGACATGGTGAAAGTGAGCGAATTGGAGAGAGCGCGGTATGGAAGACCAAAGCTGAAAGCTGAAGAGACAGATGAAGTGATTGGAAGAGAGCTTGACTTGATCCAAGCAAGAGTTTTCTCATTGCTATGGTAGTCCAGCAGCATCATCATCGGAGGGAAGGCTTCATCCAACCCATCATTGCGTAGACCAGCGTAGAAAGTCGTTGTGCTGCTTTTCCAACTCATCCCCTCGCATGCTGAATCCTGCTTCCACTCTGCTCCCTCCCCCATATCGACTGTCTCAAGCTCCTCCTCTCCACATCATAAACCAATCCATCATCTTGTGTGAAAAAAGCTGGAAGTTGCAAGCGGCGTGAAAGCGGACTCAACCGCGTTGAAACATATTTCCTGCCAAACACAAAAAAGGTAAGCCCACATGTTCAAGTCATATCACACACAAAAATCATTGCAAATCATTGCATGCCGCCACCCTGGTTATTAGAATTCTGCAGTGCCCTCTGCATAGCTTGGAATTGTTGGGAAAGATCCGTACCACCTTGGTTCTGGTTAAATTGCTGATTGCCCATGCCTCCCATGTTCATGTTGCCGGCCATGGACATGCCCATATTGCCCATATTGGCCATGTTATTTTGCTGTCCTTGTTGTTGTGCTTGTTGCTGCGCGAGCATCGCTTGATGAGCTCGCAGTGTTTGCATGTACTCGGGATCACCGCCGCTTGAGCCGGCGACAGCCTGCCCGTGCTGCTGCGCCTGCTGCGCCCTAGCAGCCATGGCTTGAGCTCTCGCGGCCTGCTGTCGCTGAGCCTGTTGCTTAAGCAGCATTTGCACAGGCGGCGTGAGCTGCTGAATGACATTCGGCGGCACGTTCATCAGTCCCTGGTATTGCTGGGTCAGCTGCGAGAGTTGCTGTTGAGCCTGTCTCAGTTGCTGTTGCTGCTGCTGTTGCCGTTGCAGCTGGTTCTGATCGCCTTGCGGATGGGCATGGCCCATTTGAGGTGTTCCTTGCATTCCGGGATGGGGACTGCCAGCCTGGCCTCCGTTTTGCTGACCCATTTGACGATTGTAATTGCCTTGCATTGCGCCTTGCTGCGCCATCATGGCTTGTCTTCTAGCCAAAGCCTGGGCCATTTGAGGGTTGTTACCCGCCTGTTGCATCAAAGCCTGTTGTCGCAACATCTGCTGTTGGCGTTGGATGTGCTGAATTTGCTCCGGCGTCATAGTAGTCTGTTGGCCAGGAGAGCCAGCTTGCATGCCTTGACTTTGTGCCAGTTGCATCTGGTGTTGACGCTGCAACATTGCATATTGCTCGGCACTCATATTGCCCTGCTGTGGAGTCAACATTGACATGTTGCCCATGCTTGCCGAAGCAGGTGTCCCTGGTGCAGGGCTAGCCTGTGCCATTCGGGGCGTTTGTGATACCTGCCTAGTCACAGGTAATCCACCCATATTAGGAGTAGCTTGTGGCATTTGCGGTGTCGCGTTACGACTCTGGTGTTGCTGGCTGAGCTGGCGCTGCATGGGATTTGCCATCGTGGCAGACGTCGGACGTGGAGGACTGCCAGCACCTTGGCTGGTAGTCGCTGTCATTGGGAATCCGCCTTGCTGGAGCATTGGCGAGGAATTCATCATGGACGGCGTCTGTTGACGGACAACTGGACTTGACTGCGCCATGGACGCAGCATGCTGGAAGTTGTTCTGTTGTTGATTCATCATCATGCCGTTTTGTTGGGGGTGAGCGTGGTTTTGAGCGGCCATCATCGCTTGTTGCGCCTGTATTTGCGCTGCTTGTTGACTACGCATCTGTTGCTGCTGCTGACGAGCAATGTTTTGGCGCTCAGCTAGCACCAGACGCTGTCTTTCATTAGCAGCTTTCTGCGCCGCTTGAGCTTGCGCAGCGGCCTCTTCTTGCTGCCGTCGTTGGGCGGCAGCTTGCTCCTGTTCCTCCTTCTTCTGGCGATCCTGCTCTTCCAGTTTCTCCCGGACCATCTGGATTGTCTTGAATCTCCCGAAGCCGATGGCGGCGGCTGTTCCTGCGTTCTCACTAGCAGCTGCGCCAGCGCCCGTGGACGGCTTGATTCGCTCGTCCATGATGAGCATTCTGCGCTCTGCCTCAGCTGCCTTCTCGTCGTCTGCAGCCATCTCTGCCGTAGTCCTCTTGCGAGTCTTCGGAGATGGCGGCGCAGCTTGATGAAGCGAGTGGGCGAGAACTTCGAGCAGCTTTCGCGCAGATTCCGGCCCATCGACTGTTTGCAGCATGAGCGGAGGCTGCGTTGCAAGCATTACATCGGCTTGAAATTGGTAGTAGTCATCCGGCTCAAGACACTTCTTACTGTCGCCAGGAGGAGAACGGCCAGCTGCAGTAGCGAGAGGAGTTGGTGGGACAGATAGCTGCGGTGTTGGAGGCTGTCCACTGGCTCTGCTACCACGCATTGCGCTCACAGGAGTCTCTGCTAGGATCGCCATCTCTGCTTGAAGTGACAACTCTGTAGGAAACAGCACCAGAGTCGCCACGTGAGGCCCATCTTGACCCTTTCTCTTGTCCTTCTTGTCTGTGTCCGCAGGCTCACTCTTCTCCGGCGCATCCTCCTTCGCTTTCTTTGGATACGGGGCCATTGGCGAAGGCGTGATGTAGTTGTTGTAGTTGTGCATAGAGTATTTGACTTGGTCCCCTGCAGTGCCAGAGTCGCTTCGCCCTTTGTCTTTCCCAGTCGTCTTTCGATGATTATGGACCTCCACGATGAGACAGCCGTCGTAGAAGGGGACATTGTTCGCCAATAGCTCCCCAAGCATCTCATGCGGCACGCGCTCTTCCCGGACTCGTTCAAGCAAAACCTTCATCTGGGAGTCGTAAGGCCAACTGCCTTCCTGCGTGTCCAGCCGAAAGTAGGTCGGGTGCAGATGTAGGACCAGCGAAGGTGGCTTGCCCGCGAACTTGCGAAGAATGTAGTCCTTGGTGATGACATGCGGCTCATTCAATCTGCGCTTTTTACCGGGAGGCTCGCTGTTGCCACCACCTCCGCTGCCTCCTCCGCCATTCTCCATCACGCCGCTGGGCCGCTTACTGGGCAGGTTAGGCCGAGTGGGAGGATCGCGTCGCGTTCGGAGGGCCTGCGCCGGACGAGCCACCGTCGCTGTCGCCATTTTGGAAGAAGTTCTCTTGTATGCGGTCGGCGCGCTCGAGTAATGGGTGCTTGGCTCTCAAGCTACCATCGATTCGGAAGGCCGCGCCCAATGAAGTCACCGCGGTTGGTCTTTGTCGCTTCGCATGTGTGCGCTCGGAGAACAGTGGTGTTTGCGCATTCGTGTGAGAGCGTCGGAAGGTCGCTGGGTGGTGTCGTCGGCGGTAAGAATGTCAGACGAGGTGCGCGCGAGTCGTATGGAGGTGTGTGTATGAGTGGTATGAAGTGCGAATGCCGATCGTAGTTCGCCCTTGTGATTGTGGGGCCGTCTGTGCGACCCGAATGCGAAACTTTAAATAATGCATACATAGCACAAAGATACTACCGTTCGTGTTGCTAACATCAACACGGAACAGGATACAACTATGGGATATCTTCACCGTTCATACAGTGGCTTCAATTGCGTTTGAAGGATGAAGTCAATTTTAAAAAGTAAGTGCTGGGGAAAAATTGCGCCGCTTGTTAGCAAAAGCGTCACGGACTCTTGCAGAGAGGAAATGTCCGGGTCCGAAAACGGTATGAATTCATCCGATCGATTACAAAAATCGAATACGGTCAAGATGTAAAGCGTACAGCGCTCATACAGCGCTCGTCTGTCATTGAGCAGCGTCGTAGCATACAAATAGGTTGAATCGAACGTCGAAGGACATGATGCAAACCAATCCATTTTGCGACCTACCAAGCCTCCCAACAACATGTCATTGAACATCCTCATTGCCGGTGCTGCTGGCTACATGTAAGTAGAGCGACATGTTTTCAGGGTCGTACTGACATTTCAAAAGTGGCGGCTCTGTCCTCACAGACCTCCTATCCGGCAAAGTCGCTTCAATCAAGCCTTCCAACATCACCGCCCTGGTCAGGTCTGAAGAGCAGATCAAGGTCCTATCGAAGTTGGGCGTCAACACATACAAGTCAGACCTGAGCGATGAAGTAGATATCCGTGAAGCAGTCCTGAAGTACGACAGTAAGTCATGATACAATCGAAAGGAGTTGCTCAACCTAACGTCGTGTAGTCGATATCTTTGTCAATGCCGCTTGCGGTTTCGATCCTGCCTTGGCTCAACGCATGATCAATGCGGTTGGCGAGCGCAAGAAGAAGACCGGAAAGGCGACGTACTTCATCAATGTGAGGCTGATTCGTTCTGTCTCTTCATGAATGCCCCTACTAACTTGAAGCAGTCTTCCGTGACAGCAGTGTACACCGAAGAAGGCGGCTGGCCTTACGGCGAGGTCCGCGACACCGATAAGTTGTATGAACAGGAGAAGTCGCTGCCAAAAGGTCATCCGGTCCGAGATGTAAGTCCCAATTGCCCGAGCGGTTCGTCTTTCGTCTCCACTGACATTGTCAGCAACACATTCTGCTCGTCGAGGAGGGCAAGCGACTTGGAGTTGAGGTTTACATTCTGCCCATTCCTCAGATCTGTGAGTCAAAATGTTGTCCGTCCCTGCGCTAGATGTACTGACCTGTTCATAGACGGAAGAGGCACCGGGGAGTGGCGCAAGCTATCAGTCAACATCCCACAGATGATCAGAGCCGCAATGCAGCTTAGAGTGATGCACAAGTTCCCTGTAGACGCAGTGAGTGTCCCCTGATCTGTATTCGTGACAATGCGACTGATGAAACTAGACTCCTCCAGCAGCCCACATTTCTGACCTGGCGGCGGTGTACACCCTGATCATCGACAAGATCTCTCAGAACAATCCAATTCCTTCCGGCGAAGAGGGCTACTACTTCACAGTAGTTCACAGCTTTCGCTGGTGGGATATCTTGGATCGCATTGCAAAAGATATGCATTCCCGCGGACTGGTGGACAGTCCAGAGGCCAAGGTTTGGCCGAGTTACCAATTCGCCGCAGAGACCCTCAACTGGCCTGTCGAGCTTTTGCACGGAATGGTGGAGTCCAGGTAAGACTTGCTACAAGTTCGCTGGCAGTTCTGTCTAACCGTACTCGCAGTGGCGACTTGATCCCAGTCAACCCAGGAAAGCTCGGATGGAAGCCAGAATGGGACAAGGAGCGGTTCCTGTGCAACATTGATGATGAAGTCCAAGCAGTGTTGGAGTTGGACACAGTCAAGCAGACCATCTTCAACAAATTGACAGGCACAAGCCAATGAGCGAAGGAGGAATGACCGCTGTAGACAAGACGTCGGCGTGGCATCCAGAATATTGTCTCCTCCATCCATTTTTATCCTCGGCACACATTGGCAGTCGATTCGTTATCTCAGTCGTCCAATTGCGGAAGCCAGGGGTCTTTCAGTAGCTCATTAGCTGTACTCCTCTCCTCCGGACGCCACATGATCATCCTCTTGACAAAGTCGATGAACATCTTCTTCTCTTCTCCATCCATGCAAGTAATGGAGCTCTCGAAATCGAAATTCGCTGGAATGAGATTCTGCTTTTTGAGCTGACCTATTTGTCCGAGTTAGTAACGTGGAAGGCTAAATGGAGGTCAATACGTGCCGTTTGGAAGGTAAAACCTTTCTGTTCTTTCACCCAACGGGTAGTCTCCCGGCTTTGGACCCAGAAGAGCAGTTATATGTGCGAGATGTAAGTCCTCATCGTAATCATTGGTGCCTTTCTTGGCTACTTTGAACAGCCAATCGCCCTCCAATAGATCCCAAAGCTAGTTCAAGGCCAAGTCAGCGAACTTTATTCGCTCAAAATGAAATTCGCACCACTTACCATCACCCCAAGGCTCCAAATATCTGCAGGATAAGAGTAGCCGACATCGAAAATGCTCTAAGGAGCACGATAGACATCTCCCTGGATGCATCCAGAATGTGGCGTAGTCCCTAGAACGGCACGGTCGAAATCCACGATTTGAGGAATTCCTGTCGGCCTCCTCAAAGGCCCATAGTCGTTCCGTGCCAGATAGACAATGCAGTCGTTGTCTATCTGCTTTTGTGGTAAAGGGTCGTTGTACTCATCACGAGCAATCTCTTCCAACATGGCAGAATCCTCGAAGCGAACCATGATATTGTCTGGTTTCAGATCTGTGTGAATTGCCTGACATTCAGAATGAAGATAGTCCAGTGCTTGAAGGATGATTGCAACTTGGCCTTTGAGTACATCGGGAGGTATGACGTCTCCATCGAAACGCCTTCGATAGAGCCACAGAGGCTCACGTAGAGCCTCGAAGACAATGCAGCTGTGTTCGCCGCCCGCGCCATTCAGAGTAAAAGAGTCACGAAGCTTCCTTACGTAGGTCCATCCTGGGTGCCGGGGATTTGCTTTGGAGATGCGGCTTAGTACGCCAAGCTCGTCGTTCACGCCGTCTTCTTTGGCTTGATCTTTACTTGTGGCGATCTTGATAGCAACGTATCGTTCTGCCGTCCAGCGCCATCTGGTCAAAGGGTTAGCAAGCCTTGAGGTACTCGACTGCGTGCGCTAACCTGGAAAGATCTCGGGCGAGCCAGACCGTGGAGCCTCAACCATGACCCAGCTTCGCCGCAATCTGGTATTTTCCATGTAAGACCTGTCCAACTTGAGCTGGATAGAAGCGGTCGTGATGCCAGTACGGTGTCCGTTCTTCTTCAATAGGCTGCGATGGGTCGAGTCTAGGCGCGATGGCAGGAGATTTGAGTCACGGCTGGTGATAGATCTTCCTGCTGAACCATTGGCTTAAGCGTGTCGAAATCCTTGTGGATGCCATGAGCAGCTTGATTGATACAGAGCGATTTGTCCCAAGGGCAGTGGAATTGAAAGTCGAAGTCGGCACAAACAACAGAGGCGGGAAGGGTGAACGCTAACGAGATATCCGAAACCTTAAATCCAGAAGAGCCTCAGGCATCTTTCACGCTCCCGCTCTGCAACTTCTCTTCGCCATGAATGATCTATTACCTCTCGCTATCCAATGGAGCATTCGTTGATCGGACAAACTCATCGCCGCAAAACTTGAAGTCAGGAAGGAAGACAGCAAGTTCAAACATTGCCCAGTTTATACATCGCTCTCCAGCATTTCGGTCATGCGGCCGCTTAATGGCAGGATGCAACACGACTCATCAAGAGAAGAGCACCACAAGCGGCCGCAGTGGAACAGAAAACCGGCATTCGGAGTTCGTTAGAATGTATCAATTGGCTGTTCAAATGGCATGTCCTTGCAAAGGCTGGAACACATGTAGCAAAGCTGCTCGGAGATACACGGTGATAGCGGGAGGCTGGATGCAATGATGAAAGAGGGTTTGTTGATCAGGTCTATAAAACAAAGCAGAGCTCGGCATTGAAGCAAGGAGTCTCCATCAACATCAACGTCAACATCGAAAGGCCAAGAACAATCAGTCAAGATGTCTCTCTTCCCACCAGCACCAAAGCCCAAGAGCCTGTTGGGCTACCACCGAATCCTCTCCCCAAGCGCGGGTGTGCGTGTCAGCCCACTATGTCTGGGAGCAATGAACTTTGGAGATGCATGGAAGTGAGTGCTCATCGTCAGCCAGACACCAAACACAGCGAGACTGACCACCATCTAAAGGGAAGCCCTGGGAGAGTGCAACAAGGAGACCACCTTCGAAATGCTCGACTTCTTCTACGAGAACGGTGGCAACTTCATCGACACAGCCAACAACTACCAGGCTGAGGAATCGGAGACCTGGATCGGCGAGTGGATGAAGAAGCACGATAACCGCGATCAGATGGTCATTGCCACGAAGTTCACGACTGGCTACAGGACGAAAGGTGCCAACGAGAAGATCAAGTCCAACTTCCAGGGCAACCATGCGAAGAGTTTGAAAGTCTCGCTGAATGCCAGCTTGAAGAAGCTTCAGACTGACTACATCGATCTTCTCTATGTGCATTGGTGGGACTTCACGACCAGTAAGCTCAGCCCAAACCTCACTCTGAACCCCGAAACTGACTTCCTCTACCAGGCGTCGAAGAACTCATGAACTCCCTCCACGCAATGGTCATGTCCGGCAAAGTCCTCTACCTCGGCATCAGCGACACTCCAGCCTGGATCGTAGTCAAATGCAACGACTACGCCCGCCACCACGGTCTGACTCCCTTCTCCGTCTACCAAGGCCACTGGTCCTGCGCCTTCCGCGACTTCGAGCGCGACATCCTACCCATGGTCGAGGATCAAGGCATGGGAATCGCTCCTTGGGGTGCCCTTGGCCGAGGCCAACTCAAGTCCAAGGCGGAATTCGACGACCCAAACCGTGACGGCCGCAAGATGGCACCCCAGTCCGACAAGTACGTCCGAATCGCCGCGAAGCTAGAAGAAATCGCCAAGAAGAAGAACACCATCATCACATCCATCGCTCTCGCATATGTGATGCACAAAGCCCCCTACGTGTTCCCAATCGTCGGCGGCCGCAAAGTCTCTCACCTCCAAGGAAACATCGATGCTCTCGGGATCGAGTTGACGCAAGAGGAGATCGATGAGATCGACGACAGCGAACCCTTCGATGTCGGCTTCCCGAATAATTTCCTGTTTGGTTATGGTGGACAGACTTACCGAACACATTTCACGTCGAAGAATGTGGGTCTTGTCACAGCTAATACGCCGTTGGAGGCGGTGCCGAAGCAGAAGCCGATTCCGCCGAAGCAGGGCGAGAGGGAGTTGACTCTGAGCTAAATACCAGAGGAGGCATTGGGGATAATGGGTGATGTCGAGTTGACAGTCACTCAATCAGAGACGTAGTCGGGCATGCTGTCAGCAAGTTTAAAGATTTGGTTGGGATCTCGCGCGAGGGGGCAACGTCCAAGGTCTCTGCCTCAAAGCCCGCAAATCCATCCAGAGCTAGGAGGCTAGAGACGCTGTTACGAAAAAGTAAATGATCAAAAGACATTACCATCGACAACATACTACATCTCCCTCTTCCCCTTCACTGTCACCCTAATCCCCTTGGTATCCAACTTCGGAAACGCAATCTGATAATCATGCAAAAACGCCACATCCTCATACCTGGTCTCGTACAATTCCAACTCATACCCACATATCGCACTCAGCACAAGACACATACCTGCAGAAACACGGTCGATCAGTAATACACTCACAGTAAAACAAGTACTCAGCGACTTACCAGCATTCGCCAAATTCATCCCCAAACACCTCCGATGCCCCTTCCCCATGGCCATCATACACTTCTTCCGCCGATTCACTTCTTCCCTATCCCTCCCATCCTCACTAACCAAAAACCGCTCGGGATCAAACTTGAGAGCGTTCGGGAAGAGATCTTCATTCGTATGCGTGCAATACGTAATACAACTCATTTTCGTCTTTGGTGGAAAAACGTATGTAGTTCCCTTGTGAGGTCCATAGCTCGCCGTGTAGGTCAATGTCTCAGATGGGCTGTACCGGGACATTCTATTAGTTACGCCGAATGTAAGGCGGTTGATTTCTAGAATCGTGGCGGAGAGGTAAGGGAGGGTGAGGAGTGTCGCCAGACTCAAAGGTTTCCCATCCGCAGCCTTCTCCTTCGACTGAGCATCTCGCAGCTCAGACCGCAGTTTCTCGAGAGTATGCTGGTTTGCGAGAAGATAATAAGTCCCATAGCCCAGACTCTTCGCCAGTGATTCCGTCCCAGCCATAACAATAAGCGTCGCCTCATCCTGCAATCTCCTCGCGGTCTTCTTCTCCTCGGGCGGCAAATCCGGATTATCCCTCAACTCATGAAAAACACTATGTCGTCCCTTCTTCTCATCTCCGATGTCAGCAAGAACGGCCTCGATATCCTTCAGCGCTCGGGCTTTGAATCGTAGCAAATCCAAGACTGCAGGAGGGATTGCGGCTTTCCCAAGGATCATTGGCAAAATGTTGCCAATCCAAGGGAAATGACGGTTGATTTTCACTCCCGTCAACAGCCTCGCAAGGTCTTCTCGTTGTTTGCGAGCTTCAGCCAAATCGTCCAGGAGGCCGTTATCATTTCCAAAACAGAAATTTCGGACGAGATCATTCGAGAAAGCAAAATACGCATCAGACAGATTCAACGGGCCCTTCCCTCCCTCCTTTCTTGCAGCTTCAAATCTCTCAAACAGCCTATCCCTCTTCCCCAAAATCACATCCTCCATCCCCATCATAAATTTCTGGCTAAAAAACGGACTCAACGCCTCCCGCCGCACTTTGTGAAGGTGAAAGTCTTCGGCTCCACCAACACTCTCCTCAACCATCAACCCCGAATCAACCGGATGATTCCGATTCCTCGTCGCATAAATCGTATCCAAAAACTCCGGATCATTAATATGCACTTCATCCGGAACAGGGCGTATCACAGGCCCGTATTTCTCGTGGAGGGATTTGATTTTGAAGGGGTATTGGCCGGGGAGGTAGACTTCGTAGTAGCATTCGTACCATTTTGTGAGGGCGGGGAGGAGGGGGCCGGGAATTTTAGAGAGGGGGTGGAGGATGAGGTGGGAGATTGTTGTGTAGAGGATGTAGGTGAGGAGGACGCCGGCGGCGAGGAGAGGGAGGTTCGTGTCCATTGTTTTTGGATTGTGCTTGGATGTAGACAAGTCGAGAGTGTTTTTGGGTAAGTGTCAGCAATTTTTAGAGGAATAGAATATGCCACTCGGGGTCTGAGTTGATGACTTCACGTGCTTTACTGTAGCTGTGTTAGCATTGGCCCGAATGAGATACTTCAAGGCGTCTTGTGCCGTAGTTTCCGTGCCGTCACTCAGAACCAAACGCACAACGTCGAAGTCATCGATTGCTTCTCAAACCAATTCACAGAAATATTTGATACCGTCAGGCGAGGTCGCGCTGTGGTATTCGTCAGCAAGCCCGTAGTCGCGTTTAGCGGAGGGAGCGGCCGAAG
The DNA here is from genome assembly GCA_003666085.1 of Pseudocercospora crystallina. Lineage (NCBI taxonomy): Eukaryota > Fungi > Ascomycota > Dothideomycetes > Mycosphaerellales > Mycosphaerellaceae > Pseudocercospora > Pseudocercospora crystallina. The sequence goes on from QQNG01000292.1 coordinate 24,401, forward strand.
CGTAGGATCGTGCAGAGAAGTTGGAAAGTGATCGGAGAGTTTTAGCCTTCACCTCAAAGCTCGTCTTTTAATTCTGTGTCTTCAGGTACAAATTTGGGCCAGGCCATTCAAGTTGCCTGGAGCTGTATTATTCATTCCCTCGAATCCCGTAACGCTCCAGGCAACGTACCTGAGTGTACAATGCAGTAGTAGTACACACCCTATAAAATCAATCCACGCTATGCTCAATCAATGCTTTTCACCACCTTGGTCGCCTTCCGAAACTTGCTTGCTATCCTTTCGATCCTAGCGGTAGGTATTCTGGCCGTTCGGAGGCAGTCCGAGGTTGAAGCCGAAGCCAGGGACGGCGGGGGGAGTTGCAACTGTTATCGTGTCAGCAATTGACGAGGGTCATACTTTGATAGAAGAACCACACGTACCAGCAACGGGCTCAGGACGAGCGTAACTGTAGTCCATAGGCGGTGGGCCACCAGCCGCACCACTGAAGCCGCCGTATGCTGGATCCCGATCGTTATGACCACCCTTGTTCTTACCGTGACGGCGGTCTTCACGCTGTCTCTTCGGCTGCTGCTGACTGTGATCAGGGCCGACACGCTTGCTCATAGCCTTGCTGCTGACACCGGCACCAATCTCGATGTCGGGCTCTTCAAGTACCATACCACCCTCCACCGGTCTGCCACCTGTACCACCGTACTCAGCAGTGAGAAGCCACTTCATGTCGGCTTCGGTCAGCTTGTGGATGGGGATGATGCTCTCTCCGCGCATGTAGTCGCAGCACTCGCGTGGACCGAACCCAACTCCCCATTTCGTCTGCCGAGCCACGTTCATGACCTCCCGGTCGTTGCGATTCTGCAGATCTTCCATGCCTTGCTTCGCGGCGAGTGCAAAGGGCCGAGTTGTCATCTTCACGAAAGCGTGTCGCTTCTCTCGATTAGCAATGCAGGTCTGTACGCGTCCGAAGCGTTCGAAGACTTCTTGAATCTCTTGCTGGCTTCCATTAGCGCCGCCGACGAACAGCGTACGCGAGAGAACTTTGATGTTGTCCGGAGGTAAGGCGCTGTCGAAGGCGATGTATTTGGGCTGCGCGCCGCCGAAGTTGGCAGCGCCTGGGCTGTTGCGAATCGGCGAGCGTTGTCTGTATCGTCCACGGCCTCGAGGGTCTCGCGGATCTTGATTCTTGGCGGCTTGAGCATCGTAAGAACCATACACGGGACTGCCTCTCCCTCCACCTCCGCGACCACCCCGATCCGGGCTACGGCTTCTACCACGTCGAGCATACTCAGGCTGGTCATTGTACGCAGGTGGAACTGCCGGCTTGAACTGCTCTTCGAAGGCCTGCAGTACTGGTCCCCACTTGTCAGGTCCGATGCCATCCTTCTGGAGGTCTTGCAAGAGCTGCAACGCTGGGACGAGCTTGGCGCGGTCGTTCAAGATGTTTTCAGGAAGATAACCACGAAGCGGCGCCAAAGGATCTGCAGCCTGTTGCGGAGGTTGTGGGGGAGGCGGAGCAACAGAGTAAGCCTGTGGGATTGATGGAGGCGGCTGTGGAGCGTAGAATGGAGGTGGTGGCTGAAAAGCAGGGTTTTGCATGGGAGGCGCGGAAGGAGGTCCAGAATAAGCGTCGGCGTATGCGTATGGGACGGGCTGCGGCATCTGTTGCGCTGCGAATTGAGGCGCGGCCTGTCCTAGCAGAGCAGCAAGATTGGCGGGCAACTGATTCGGTGGCGGTGGAGCGGGCGCAGCGGGTTGACCAGCTGGTGGATAGGTGGGCGTGGGCGCAGCAGGTGCTGCTCGCGAGAGCGCCGCCAAAATGCTGTTGACATCCGTCGGAGGAGCAGCAGCCTGCGCTGGTGGCGGTGGTGCTGATGGGTGGTGGGTTTGCTGGCGAGGATCAAGACTCAGCTGTTGCATTGGGGTTGTTGCAGGCGCACCGTTCGTTGGCGGCGGTGGCGCTGACTTCCCTGGTATGAGTCCTTGATCAAACAGCTGCCGCGGTGGGTATCCAACTGGGGTGTGTAAAGGTCTGGTAGGACGCGGAGCCATAAATTTCTCACCTGATGTCTGTTTGGCAGACGGTTGCGTTGCTGCTGAAGAACCGTTGACAGCGGGTGCTTGGCTTGGCGCTCCAAGCTTGGACTTGAACTCCTGCAACTTCTCCGGTGGGAAAGTGCCTCCACGCTCCCAGATGGTGACCATGTTCTCCAGCTTGGGCTTCTGGTCTGCAGGCAGGCCCTTTACCATGTCGTCAAACAAAGCGGGCATTAGCTCTGAGACGCGCTTCACTGCCGCTGGGTAGGTTCCTTGCTCTCCTCGGCCCTCGAAGTTCAGCTGCTGTCCGGCTGCTTTGGCCTTCTCGATCCACTGGCGCACCACGCTGTCAATCACGTACAGAGCACCAAGCTTGTGCGTGGCGGGCGCCTTCTTAAGAGCGCGGTAGAACGACAGTACAATATTCGACTCATCCTGTGAAGTCTAGGTTAGCATGTTCAAGAGCAGCGGTTACATACGAAGCGAAGCAGGCGACCATCATCGCGCCCAGCCACTGAAGACGGTATCCAGGAAGCCTCCACCACCCGACGTGGGCTTAGCAAGCCCGTAGCCATCTCGCCAACATCTCGCCCAGTTTCCCGCCACCAAATCTTTACCAAGTGCCGCGCGTGTTGTACGCGTTAGATGTATGTGTAAAAACAAAAAGGATAGTGCCCGCACCCTGCCTGCCTGCCCGCCTTGCTTAATGCCATTTTTGTGCGATGTGTACGTACCTGTATATTGCTTACGCATAGCTGCGTGATAGTTGCGATCTTGTTCTTGCTTGCTCCTGGGGGCTTTAGTTGGTTCAAAGACGCAAGCAGAGCGTCAAGGTCATTTATGGTCGCCATGATACAAGAAGAGCCAGATCTACGCGCTCCTGTATGGACAGTCCAGATGTTACGCGCTACTGCTGGCCTTGGCTGGCCGCTCTCACCAGTCTACAGACGCACTGGTAGTCACTGACGGTCAGCAGGACTGTCTTCGCAAGAGCTACTGCTTGTCGGGTTGTAAAAGTCCGTCACGTCACAGCAGATACTGTTCACCGTGAAGTTTATTGCTCAAGGAGCAGACGTATGTGTATGCGCGGCGTTCGATCCAGACTACCGCGAGTTCTCTGCCCAGCCACGTTCCGTTCTTACGGCTGTTCTTGACTCACCCGCGCAAGCAACAGCGTGATGTATGTTGGTGGAAGTTTGCCTATTATTTCGATCCGATCCAGGGCGTATGAAGGTGAAGGCTCGAGTCGATGCTACCGCGTTCTGCTCACAGCCCGGGGAGGTTGGTGGCGGTCCGAAGTAAGCGGTCTTCGTTGTCGCAGGGAGCAATGTAGACGGGGCGCGAGGTTCTTAAGTGCCAAGTAATTGACAGTGACTCAGATGCGAGCGTGATTGTCTGCGCGAGGACAAGTTAAGGGGAAGTCAGCACTCTGAGGTTCACGACGAGTCCAGAGCAATGGTCGTAATTGCCGCTTCACCGCGGGCCGGCGGTCGCGCTCAATCCAGTAGGCAAGCGCGGCGCGTGGTACTCGATGCTGATGAGGAAGGGGAGTCCGGGATGCGTCCACGTAAAAGGCGTTGATGGTGAACATGTATTTCGGTGGTGCAAAGAGGGCAAAAGGCCTTCCAACTTCTTCGCAGAATGCGCGGGCCCTTCCGAAAGCACGTGCTGCCGGGCAAACTCTAGTTTCGGAAGACACGAGAAGCTCTGCCTCAATGAAGCTTTCACAGGGAAGACGCAAGTGGAGTGGACGATCCATGGGTATCGTATGCGGCGACAAAGCACATGCATCCCCACCAAGCAGCGTGCATATTATCAGCGAGAAAGCGGACACCGCAAAGCAGATTGAGGGCTCCTTCGGAAAGAGGCACGGCCGCTATCCCTGTCCTTCGCCGTTGATGCACGATCCACCCGTCGGAAGCAAGTCGAAGCTGTTTTCTCACCACCGATAATCCTCTGTCTGTGCCTTTCTACTCTTACCCACATCCGACGCCATTGTCCGGACTGGTTTCTCCTTGTTATCATCTTACATCTAGCTCGTCCATCATCAGATTTGTTTCTTGAAGATGGCTCTCAACAGTGTCTCCCGCGCTGCGCTCCGCCGCACTATGGCTACCCAGTCCACCTGGACTCAACGATCCGCCTTCAACGCTGCCAGGACCTACGCGACTGCCAACAAGGTGAGAAAGAGCTGTGCGCGCTGGTTGCCTTCATCATGCGCCAATCGAAATGGCAACGAACATAGACTGATAAGGCATTCTTCATACAGGGCCTCAAGGAGACCTTCGCCGCTAGCCTGCCAGAGAAGATTGAGCAGATCAAGAAGCTCAGGAAGGACTACGGTAACAAAGTCGTCGGCGAGGTGACCCTCGACCAGGTCTACGGCGGTGCCCGTGGTATCAAGTCGCTCGTATGGGAGGGTTCTGTCCTCGACTCTGAGGAGGGTATCCGCTTCCGCGGAAAGACCATCCCAGAATGCCAGGAGCTTCTGCCAAAGGCTCCAGGTGGACAAGAACCTCTGCCAGAGGGCCTCTTCTGGCTCCTCCTGACTGGCGAGGTCCCAACTGAGCAGCAGGTTCGCGATCTCTCCGCAGAATGGGCTGCCCGCTCCGATGTCCCATCATTCGTCACCGAGCTCATCGACCGCTGCCCGTCTGACCTCCACCCAATGGCTCAGTTCTCCCTCGCCGTCACTGCGCTCGAGCACGAGTCTGCCTTCGCCAAGGCATACGCAAAGGGTATTAAGAAGACCGAGTACTGGGAGCACACGTTCGAGGACAGCATGGACTTGATCGCTAAGCTGCCAACCATTGCTTCGCGCATCTACCGCAACGTGTACAAGGATGGCAAGGTCCCAGCTGTGCAGAAGGACAAGGACTACAGCTGGAACTTGGCCAACCAGCTCGGCTTCGCCGAGAACACTGACTTTGTCGAGCTCATGCGCCTCTACCTGACCATCCACACTGACCACGAGGGTGGAAACGTGTCCGCCCACACTACCCACCTCGTCGGCTCTGCCCTCTCCTCGCCTTTCCTCTCGCTCGCTGCCGGTCTCAACGGTCTTGCTGGCCCTCTCCACGGTCTCGCCAACCAGGAGGTGCTCAACTGGCTTTTGGAGATGAAGAAGACTGTTGGAAGCGATCTGTCTGACGAGAACATCACCAAGTACCTCTGGGATACCCTTAAGGCTGGCCGTGTCGTTCCAGGTTACGGTCACGCTGTGCTCCGCAAGACTGACCCACGTTACGTCTCTCAGCGCGAGTTTGCGCTCAAGCACTTGCCAGACGACCCAATGTTCAAGCTCGTCTCCCAGGTCTACAAGATCGCCCCAGGTGTCCTTACCGAGCACGGAAAGACCAAGAACCCATACCCGAACGTTGACGCTCACTCCGGTGTCCTCCTCCAGTACTACGGTCTCACCGAGCAGAACTTCTACACTGTCCTCTTCGGTGTCAGCAGAGCCATTGGTGTCCTTCCTCAGCTCATCATTGACCGCGCTGTTGGTGCACCAATCGAGCGACCAAAGTCTTTCAGCACTGAGGCCTGGGCCAAGCTTGTCGGCGCTAAGCTCTGAACTGCTTACAAGCTGCCAGTTCTGCCTCGAAGGAGCTCACGCATCAATCGCGCTTTGAGTCTTCTTGGGGGTGATGGAGGTGGTAGAGAAGTTGGAAGAACAGGCCACTGACCTGTACGATTGGTGATTGCGAGTGCATGTGCATGGATATGAAAAGCGCTTCGCATATGTATTACAAGCTTCGACTGTCTACGTAGGGAGCGCTGTTTGGGAACGCAATGGGCTAGAGGTGTTGTTTGACTGTTGTGTGTAAAGCGACTGTCACAGCTAGAGATTTCCTATGTAAGATCAATACCATAAGCGACAGCTTGTTTCGTACGGCAGAGAGCGATCACTTCTGCATTGCTTCATCAATATTGAACACCTGTTGCCAATTGAGCTGAATGCACATCTTACGATGCTGAGACGGTGGACAAAATTTTGGGAGCTCGGTCTATGGAGACCCTGTCGCTTCCTCCTCCATCTGTGCATCGTTATCGCTTTCGAGACATGAGGCTTACGATCCCGGGGCGTTTTCTTTAGAACGGGCCAATGCGCGGTTGAGCCTCACCTCAACCGGCTGGGGGATTCAAAGGAGTATCGAATGAGATCACGGCGGACCTGATTATGCAGGTGTCGGGCAATTCGTACTGGAGATGCAGGTGGGATTCGGGAGAGGAGCCCTGGCAGACGGTGAATGAGCTGACGATGCTGGGAGCCGGGACGGTGATGGTTGAGATGTACTTAAATAGACTTTCCAGCTCTCGGCTCAAAATTGTATCGTGCAGCTCTCTCGGGTCCGTGAATCTTACGCAGCAAGTCGGAACAGTCCAAGAAAGAATCGTTCTTGTATTTCCTGAGTCTCACTAGGACAATCCAGCTCCTTGTACCGTTCGGGACATTGTTCTAGTCAGCAGATCTCAAGCACCAAGCAGCGACGACCGACCCCTAACCTTAGACGTTATCGCCAAATCTCAACGATTCCCGACAGACCTCAAACCCGACATCACCAACACACATCTCTATCAACACACCTCCTAACAACAACAGGCGAAGAAGCCGCTCGATTGCCTTGGTCCGGCCCTCTCACACGTAGCAAATACCCATACCAGCATGTCGTCCACCACAGCCAAGATCACCGGCGAGAGCACGAAGCTCGAGAAGAAGCCCGTCAAGTTCAGTAACTTGCTCTTGGGCGCCGGTCTCAACATGTTCGAGGTCACGACGCTCGGTCAGCCGCTGGAGGTCATGAAGACCACCATGGCTGCCAACCGCAAGGACGGCATGGCTGGTGCGGTTGCCAGGATTTGGAGCCGTGGTGGATTCTTGGGTTGTGAGTAGCAGGAATCAATATTCGTGAGATACAACTTCGAGACGCTAATAAAGAGGACGCAGTCTACCAAGGTCTCATCCCCTGGGCTTGGATCGAAGCCTCCACCAAGGGCGCCGTCCTCCTCTTCGTCGCCTCCGAAGCCGAGTACTACGCCAAATCCTTCGGCGCGAACAACTTCGTCGCCGGTATCAGCGGTGGTATGACGGGAGGTCTCGCACAGGCATACGCGACCATGGGATTCTGCACGTGCATGAAGACGGTTGAGATGACCAAGCACAAGGCTGCGGCGTCGGGTGTCAAGCCGCCGGGCACTATGGAGACGTTCATGAACATTTACCGGGCTGAGGGTATCAAGGGTATCAATAAAGGTGTCAACGCAGTTGCGGTGAGACAGGTCACCAACTGGGGTTCCCGTTTCGGTCTCAGCAGAGTCGCGTAAGTCGCAAAACCAAACTACGAAGCTGACGTTGAAGAGCATTTACTGACACACTTCCTCCAGTGAGAATGGAATCCGCTCCTTCACCGGCAAAACCGACCCCAAAGAAAAACTCGCCGCCTCCGAACGAATCCTCGCCTCCGCCCTGGGAGGAGGTCTCAGCGCCTGGAACCAGCCCATCGAAGTCGTCCGCGTAGAAATGCAGTCCAAAACCGAAGACCCCAACCGCCCCAAGAAAATGACAGTCGGCAACACATTCTCCTACATCTACAAGACCTCCGGTATCAAAGGTCTCTACCGCGGTGTCGCGCCCCGTATCGGTCTGGGTGTCTGGCAGACGGTGTGCATGGTTGCACTCGGCGACATTGCGAAGGAGTTGGTGGAGAAGGCGACTGGTGAGACGGTTACTGCTAAGCATTGAGTTAGCGATGGTGTTATTATATGGAGTTTGATGAGTTTCTGAGGCAAGAGTAAGAGCATGGATATAGAGTGCTTTTTCTTTGGGTATGCTCTTTGCACTGGGTGATCGATGCGTATTGCTTGCGCGGCATGTGCATGGAACAAGAGAGAGACATAACTGATAGATATGGATGGCGCGTGAATGAGATCCGGCTGTAGCAATGATCTATGTGTTTGTGCTTCCGGCTGAACCTACTCAGCAACTTTCCTACCCGGAACTTATGCCAAAGGATCTCTCAGTGCCCTGTTGCGGATCACACTGCCTCACAAGCATCAGACTGCTACAGCAGGACCATCGTCATACAGAACCGTGGATACCGAAAAAAAGAAACATTTTAGAGCAAGCGCCATGGCCAGCTTTGATCGAACGCCCATGCTAGCATGAGTTCTTCCTGTCCTCCCCAAATGTTCACGAGAAGCCCGCCGAAAGACTTGGAGCTTTTCCCAGTACTGCTCTGGAGGTGGTGGAGGAGCCAAGCACGTGGACGTTGACTAGTGAGAGGGTATGAGTGGGACATGAGCCATGATGAACCACACGAAAGTACTGCCCAAGAGCGGTAATTCTGGGAAGCGAACAGGAGCCGCTCGTTCTTGAATATTGCAGACGATCTATGATCCTCCATGATCCTTTCCAAAGGCTTGTACAGGTAGCTTATTCCCACCTCCTACCTCTACCTCGCTCTACCTCCGATCATCCTCCTTAAAGATATGGTTCCAGAAACCGCGAAAGTGTTTCTTATTTCCCGCTTCGTTGATCTGTCAAAGTCACACATATGTCAGCACCACATTCTCCTCACTCCCTCCTCCACCATCTTGCGTTTTGGGGAGAGCACACTCACCTCCTGAATCTCCTTGGGCGTCAACTTAAAAGTCATAGCCCTCAAATAATCACTCAACCTCTGCTCCTTACTACTCGTCGTAATCGCCACAATATCCTGATCAATACACCACCTCAGACAAATCTCCCCCGGAGAAACAGCATATTTCTTGGCCAGTTTCTCCAAAACACCATCCACAGGACCACCGGCGCCCTTCGTTACAGCGGTGAGGGGACCGTAGGCGGAAGTGGCGATACCGTGTTTTTTGTGGTAGGCGAGGAGATCGGGGTGTTGGAGGTAGGGGTGGAATTCGATTTGGTTGATCACGGGGGGGATGGTGGCTGTTTCGAGGATGTGGTCTAGATGTTCTGGGAGGTAGTTGGATACACCGATTGATTTGGCGAGACCTTGGTTCTTAAGGTCTTCCATTTGTTTCCATTTCGCTTGATGCTCTTCTTTGGACTCGGAGAAGAAAGGGGCGTGGATGAGGTAGAGATCCACGTAATCGGTCTGGAGCTTTTTGAGAGAGGTTTTGAGGGCGGTGGGGATGTCGGCTATGTTGGTGATGACTTTGGTTACGACGAAGAGTTTCTCGCGAGGGACGCCGCTTTCTTTGATGGCTGTTCCCAGTTCGGTTTCGGTCTTGTAGACTTCTGCGCCGTCGAGGTGGGTGTAGCCGAGCTTTATAGCCAGCTTTGCAGAGTCGATGCAGGCTTGGTCGAGCTTCGATTCATCTCCGGTCTTGTACCAGGCTGTGCCGGTGCCGAATGCCAGCTGAGGACTGTCAGCTTGTCCATACTTCAGTATGGGAATTGAACGCTGCATACCATGGGCAGGGAATTGCCATCATTCAGCTCTGTTGGAGGAAGTGTTAGCGGAGATCACGTATGGCGCTGAAGTTCGGGGGTAAGTACTGAGGTCTGCAAACAAGTTAGCACACGCCTTAGATGTGTTTCAGGGCTCAGTCATACTCGGAATTGGAGTGTGGATCTTGGCCATTGTCGCTAGCTGTCTCTTTCTTGAGGTTGAAGATGAAGGAGGAGTTGCGGGAGATATAATTGACGCAAGCTGGCTCAGTCTCCTTCTTGCGTTTGCAGTCATCCGGGACCGGAACAGGTGCTCAGCTGGTAGTGTCAGAGTCCGACTAAGATATACTCCGACCAAGGTCTGGTTGTTGCAATCATGCAATGACTGCGGGCCGGTGGACGGTCGCTTAGGGTCGGCCAACTGCAAGAGCTCTGCGGCCCCACTACTGACGCCTAGGTGGGGTATGGTGCGTTATCCGGCTGGAACATGGATTGGCTTTCATACGAGGCCTTTTCGTTTGTGCTTTGTGACAGAAGAGATTTGAGAGAGGAGCTGTTTGCCTCCTTGGCTAGACCTGAGGAATTGAAAGGACTACGCTATGGCAGGGCTCAAGCCATCTCTTGAAGCCGACATCAACAGCCTAGGAACACACTCACCACTTGGAGATACATGTAGCTACAGATTCTGTTCATCTCTCGTGCTTTATGCGCGCTCGTGTGCATTGTTTCAGCGCCGAGAAGTATCATGCGCGAAGCATTCCATATTGGATGTCGGTCGAAGTCTTACTGCCGACAAGGCTACAGGACTTCCCCTTGTTCACGAGAAGCCAGCAGTAGTTATTCGATGTATCTTCCCAGCTTCTTGCACAAAATCTCCAACTCTCCCACTTCTTACCGTCCGGAGCGGCGCCTGAGTTCGCTTTTTGAAGCCTAGTCTGAGTAGACATCTGCGCGTGGTCTCATTTTACGGTGCTCCACTACGAGAAGGAACTGTCGACACTACGATGTGCGTTGGAGTTCTTTGGACATGATATCGCTTCGGGAGTCGTCGTTGTACGAAGGGGCGATGTCGTTCTGGACACAGCCGGTAGGGGCTTTGCGGCGCAGCCGATGGCGCTTCGTCGATTGTTTGACGATTAGCAGTTACGAACGACGGGGAGAGCGCGGTCCAGCATCGTCTCGGTGTATCAAGACTCTCCTTCCTTTTTTCGTTCTATCGCCTGGGCTGACGCATAGGAGGGTCGCTGTATTTGTGTTGTTGTGAGAAGAGTGGGGATGACGTTTGAAAGGGAGAAATGCGCGGAGAAGATCAACGGCAGGGAGATTAAGCCTCGCCAAGGTCATTGACACGTTCCTCTGTTCCTGAACAAAACCACACATCGAATTGAGGCTGAAGTGTTCATCCAAAGCAAGTGGTCTGGCATCGAATGAAGAGTAATTCGGCCGGGTGCTTATACAATGATAGTCTAAGCACATATTCAGCGCATGAGGTGGCGTCTACATCGTTCTTGGAAGCTTGGGCCACTTTCTGGCCTGCCCACTCTTATCCACATCCAGCTTTCTCCCCCCGACAGTGCCTTCTTTTCGCCCTTTTGCTTCACCGATCGCCAATTCACACCCATTTGGAAGGCCGCCTCGGGCCAGCGCGACTGCGAGACACTACATTGTATATACGGCATCCGGCGGCCTGATCTGGATACTCGTGCCCGTCTCAGCGCGCGCCCTTGACGCGCCAACCTACAGGGTGAGAGCGCTCGCCTCGGATCTTCCGGGTCAGACCTCGCAACCGCAATCGCTCATCCCCATACGATAGAATCTGATCCCGTAGTGTTTGGATATACTGGGAGGCATGCAGTCTTGCTAAAACCACTTCTGGAACCACCTCTGGAACGGGAGAACTTGCGAGTGGCCACCACGCTCCCTTCGCATTGGCCGCGTGGGGAATCTCAAACCACAGCGAAACTGCGATCACCTGGCGAGCTGCGAAACAGCCGAACTGTAACGTTTTCCGTGACTGGTCTGCATCATGGACTACTTCAGTCAAGGTGGCCGCCGACGTGGCAACTCCACCGCCCAGAATGACAGGCCCGCCACTGCTCAGACTCCAGGCGCTAGAAACATAGCAGGAGCACCATCATTCGAGAGCTTGAGAGCTCCATCCAACATCAGAATTCGCAGACTGCCTTCAAACACAACCGTCCTTTTGCCGCGACCTGGATCTCAAGCAACGGACAACAATGTACCAGAGGAGGACGATGATGCTGTAACTGGCCGACGTAGGAGTATGTCAGCTCCACAGCGTCCAACGAGAGAGGTCGCGGGCGCAGGAACAGACCTGTCACGTCAACGCACCACAGATGCGGGCCATATGTCTACCATCGCCGAGGGCGTACAGGCTCAACCGCGCGCTGGAGGCAGTCTCCACCCAGGCTTTCCCGAGATTCCTGAAGGGGACTCTCGTGCTGGCACGCCTGGTGTAAATGTCCGAGATATGGCTACTCGCACACCTTCGCCGGAGAGGCTTGGGACTGGCGGCTCTGCAATGCACTCGGCGGGCCATGCTGCTCAGAGAACACGAGGTTATGGTCTCAATCGCTTCCGCAGTAACACCGGTTCAGCTTCTAGAGACAGGCCAATCTCTGGGCAGCAGGAAGAAATCGAGTACGAATCAGACGTGATCGATTTGCTGGATCTCGTTGACCCAGAAGTCCGAACCCTTGGGACTCTCACGAATCTTCAAAACTCCTTGTTCGTTCCGGATCTCGGAAGCCTTGTCAATCGCCGGCCGACTTACGATCTCTCGAGGCGCCCTACATCTGATATTGAAGCAATAGCTCGCTCCAGAGCCGGAACGCGCGCTTCTAGAACTGGCCAGCAGCCGCCAACGATTGCACGGAAACCTGTTCCAGACTCCGGCCCCAAGCCCGAACAAGGCGAGCAAGGCGGAGACATTGAGCTTCAGGAAAGCAACCTCACACGCAAAATGTCAATATCCTCAGAGCTCAGCGACTCTCACTTTGCCGTACTCCCTCACGGCGTGAGTCTAGAAGGCTGGGATGAGGAAGCTGTGGCTGAGCTCAACGACCATGTACGACATCTGCTACACTCGAAGCGCGAAGGCTTCAAGCGCTCAATGAGGGGCTTCCGGAAGTATATCAGCAAGCCTCTTGGACTTTTCGTATTTGTATACGCGACACTTGTGACTCTATTTGGTGCTGCTTGGGTATTCGCCCTGATCGGTTGGATCTACGTTGGTGGCCGCCAGGATTACATCATTAACGTTATCGATTTGGTTCTGGTCGCCCTTTTCGCTCTCATCGGAGATGGCCTGGCTCCATTTCGGGCAGTCGACACATATCATATGTGCTTCATCGCTCATTATCACCATCTGACATGGCGGCTGCGGAAAGAGAAGAATCTACCCCAGCTCGTGGACCACAATGATCTCCCGGGCCGTCGAGCTAGTGCCACAGATGTTGACGACCTGGTGGACAAAGAAGAGATGGCAGAGTATTCGGTGCTGAGCGTCAAGCAACAAAAGCGACTGCAGTACCATCAGGCGAAGTTCAACAAGAGCCACACTTTCTACAAGCCTCATGAGACGACCACTCACCACGCCTTCCCACTCCGGCTTATGGTGGCTGCCGTCGTGCTACTGGACTGCCACAGTCTACTGCAAGTAGCACTTGGAACCTGCACTTGGTCCATCGACTATCATGTCCGTCCGGAAGCTCTCACCGCTACCATCCTGTCGTGCTCGATTGCTTGCAACATTGCAGCTGGAGTGGTCATCAGTATTGGTGATCACAAGACCCGAAAGAAGGATGTTCTTGAGCGCATGTTCCGACAAGGACTAACAGAGGAAGCGCTCAAGAAGATGGCCAAGAAGCATGAGAGAGGCGATATGCGCATCGCGGTTGACTCTTCCAAGGTGGAGAGTGAAGAGATCAGGAACGCTGCGCAGGCTGCTGGACCAAGCGCGGAGTACAGGTCCAAGTCGTTGGGTGCGGGCAAGTCAGAAGACTTTGCTTCACGAAACAAGTCCGAAGACTTTGCAACGCCGCCGGAGAGTTGATGAGACCTTTTTTGTACAGAGCAAGCAACAGTACAGCTTTTAATTGGTTAATGCATGTCGTAATGATGGAACATGAGGATCTTTTTAGCGCCTTCCTCAAAATTTGGATCACATGAAAATCAGAAAGTGAGCACCTGCAGGTACATGATGTGCATGTGAAGACGCAGGGTCCTTTTGCTGCTATACCGCTTCCTTCTGAACTTCTCTCAAACTCCCAATTCTTCACCACGCAGCCAACCACTACACCGATATCAAATTCAAGACCATCTTCAGAGAGCGCACCACGTACTCAACATGGCCAATTCCTACTCTGCAGCCAACTCCCAACTCCGACGCCAATCACAGCCACTTCAACCTCCTACTCCAACCACACCCTACCAAACCCTCACATCCCTCTCCGAAATCATCGAATCCGAAGTCTCTTACTGGCTCCAATATCTCAAACAACCCGCCCTAACACCCGACTTCTCAACAATCATCTCCCCAACTTCCACCGCAACCTCTGAAATGAAAAAGGCGGCGGTGATACATATCCTCGAAACGCTCCCGTTGAGATATCGCGCGCTTGTGGCGGCTTACCCACCAAACTCCGATGACGGTGGAGAAGAGGAGGAGGAGGATACTGTGGTCTTACCGGAAACTCTGCAGATGTTGCTTGAGCAACTGAAAGCCGGAGATGGGGATGTGGAATTCGAAGGGAATGACTATAGATTCTTCAAATCGAACAAGAAGTTTCGGCAAGAAGTGGGAAAGATCGATTCGGAAATTCGGAAATTGGAAAAGGAGAGGATGGAAGGGTTGAGGGGGTTGATGGATATGGTTGAGGATTTGAAAATTCTGGATGCTGGGGGGTTGCTGGGGAGCGAGGAGGTGGGGTTGTTGGGGGAGATGATGGATGGGCTCGGGTTGGGTGGTGGTGGGGAGGATGGAGGGGAGGGTGAGCAGGCGGGAAGGAGAGCGAATGGGAGATCGAAGGTGGAGAGCAGTGATGAGGATACGATCGTTGTCGCGGGGAGGAGTGAGGATGGAAGTAGTGGAAGGTGAGAGTTGGGGAAGCAGTCCTCGATACGCTGGTCAACGCCTGTGCAGGTGGTATTCAATCATCCTCGCTCTCGCTGTCGCTCATCCAGCCCTCTTCATACTCATCTGCGATCGCCGCTAGGCCGTCGCATAGAGCTTCGCGCTCATCAATACCAACTATGCGCCGTGCAATGCTTTCCACTCCTCTCACGCGTTCAGCGATAGTGGAAGACGTGGAGAGTGAAGCTTGCAAGGCCAACTTCTTCGGCCTGCCAGGGAAGCGGAAAATACCAGGATAGGAGCTCAGCACTGGAAAAAGTAGCGACGATTGATAGACTGATGTTCGCGGGCCGGATGCGAATCGATCGTGAGATCTGTCGTTGGTGTGCTCGATGTCCGAGTGCGTTTTCCATTCTCCTCGAAGCGAACTCAGTTGGCTGAATGTTTGAGCGCGCCGCCCTGGTTGCCGTCGATCGGCTGATTGAGTCACAGAGATTTGTGGGTAGAGGTCGATATCCAGCTTCCGCTCCTCATAATTCTGATCATCATGCGTGAGGCCGTTGGTGATACGGCTATCAGAGTGACCATTGACTTGAGTAGCTTTCTCTTCGTCTTCTGGAGCCTCGACAGAGATAGCGCAAGAGGCGATTCTGCGCTTGCCATCTCCACTCAATGTCGACTCAAGATTATCAAAGGTAGCATGAGCCGTCTGTGCGCTGCCCAGTCTAGTTGGCAGAGTTACGGTCTCGATCGCGGCTGCTTGCAATGCTGATGTGAGCCATCGACTGCTGCCGTCGACAGAGGCGTACTGTGGTAACACAGGTGGGATGCTGCTTGTCGGAATGTGCATGCTTGCCGAAGAGTCCAAAGCGTACAATGACTGAGCGCTGTTCGCGAGCTGAAGTGTTTGCCTCTCTCGCGCCACACGCTGAGTATCTTGTAGGCCAAAGACCCACCGACAGCCCTTGCCTAGCTCGTCTGCTACTCGCTCAAGATACTTCGCAGCAAAGCCGCCCCATGCATCATCAGTCCCAGCAAAGACTTGAATGCCTTGAAGCTGGTCGCACTCTTCCAGGAACGGTCTGAGATCGCGGTCCAGCAAATCGTATTCACGATCTAGATTAGCAAAGAGCTCATCTCCTTTCTGCCACTGTTCGAATGGCATGAGAGAGCTGTTCAGCTCGTACTCGTTAAGCTGGACGATGCTTTTTGGATGGTAGAACAAATGGTTGTAGTCAGACCAGAAGCGAACGGTGTCTGTGGTAAGCGCGGGAGGTTCAGATCCAGCATCTAAGGTTTGTTGGTATGCACTGGGCGCGATGGGAGGCAGGTGCATGGGAATAGTGCTTCCGCTCCACTGGCCCTGTCGAGATGGATTCTCCTGTCTCTGGAGCTCGTACAAGGCGCTCTCTCGCCGCAACGTTCCAAAGGCTCCTTTCAGATCATAGATTACCGTTCGTGGCGTGTATGTGTCTGCTCCATCGGCACCAATACCGGCTCGGAAAGATACATCGTGATCAACGGGCGATTCTTCTTCACCAGCATATGTGAAGTATGATTCCTGTGATACATAGTCAGCGCTGTGAGTCTCTTCCAGGCTCGAGGATGATGAAAGGTAGAATTCGAGGGGCAAGTACCTACCTACCTGTGTGTTCCAGTAGTGAGTGCCGATGTAGTTCGCCTGCTGACCGAACTGAAGAGTGACAATCTCGTGCATCTTGACTTGTCTTCACCTTGAGATGGTATGTTCGATGAGAGTGTCTCCAAGAGTTGCAGACGACTTGTCACATTCTTGCCTTGGCAGCAGCGATGCTTCACGATGTGCAAGGATTTTCGGAATCGGATCCAATCAAACTGACATCGACCAACGCGGCCCCTTGACCAACGTCAATGCTCAGACGCGTCGATATCCTTGACTCCGTAAAGACTTGCTCTCTTTCCTTCTAAATGCATCAAAAGCATAGGCATCTTCACCAAGACAATGGCTGATGAACTTCCAACTGAGCTCATCGAGCGCATCTTCCAATTCGCAGCTGCCACCGACAGAGCCACTGGATTGGCGATATGCCTCACCAACAAGTTGGGACGCCGTGCAGCACAGCAGGCCATGTATCAGAACATCACACTCCCAGGCTGGTCAGGCGACTATAAAGATGGCCTTGTGGACCAACGAATGCAGAGTTGGTCACTTCTCTGCCGGACACTGCTAGAAAACCGCAGACTGGCTCAGCACGTTCGAGGCATCACGGCATATCTTGATGATTTGGACAATGTGACTTACAAGTTGCCTGAACCGATCGACCATGATCTGGTTTTCAAATTGATCGACGAGACTTATTCGGGACCCGTGCGACATCGAGTTACTAGATGGATGGAGCTTCAACACGGTAAAGCTTTATGGATCGAGGACCATGAGATAGACGAAGAGGATGAACAGGATGAGGAGGATGAAGATGACTTCTTAGTGTATGCCGGCTCTCCAAGACAGCCAATGTACGGTCCTGGAGTCTGTCTGAGCATCGTTATGCTTGCAGCACCTAATGTGAACTACATGGAACTCAATGGAGATCAACAACAGCTCATCGACATGTATACGCTCAGTCAAGCAATACGAGGACGTTTAGAGAACGATGAAAGGCCCGTTGATGGTTGGCTGGACGGAATCGGCAACACGCAGGAAGTTTTCTACAACAATGAAGACGAAGATGTGAATTCAGATCGCTTGGTGTTCATTTCTCGCTGGCCGTCCCTCATTAGAATGACGATTGGACGACTCACTGAAGGGGGTATCTTTCCATATATGGACAATGTCACCAAGTCGGCCTTTCCCAAGTCGACCCTTCAGGAACTTCAAATCCTCGATGTCATCCCCAGCGAAGAAGACATTGCAGCCGTCTTGTTTCCCTGCCCACAGCTCAAAACTTTGAGTCTCGCCTACAACGAAGGAGTTGATGTGTACAGAAATGTCGACTGGCGGTTATTAGGCCGAACGCTTCAGGACCGAAACCCCCTCCTGAAAGACCTACGGCTCGATATCGCTCATCGTGAAGACGTGCGGCAAGTCTTCATCGACACCGTTCCCAACAATTGGAATGAAATTTCCGCTGGTGAGCAAGAGAGATTCATGGCTGTAAACAGCGAGGGCATCGGCAGTCTGCAAGAGCTCAAGCATTTACGAAAGCTAGCCGCTCCCACGATCGGCCTCTTTGGCGTCTTCGACGACCCAGAAGAGCGCGACCGAGAGTGGACGCTTGATCAAATCCTGCCAAGCTCACTTGAAGAACTCCAGATATTCTGCGAGGGATGGGACTTTACCGAAGAAGACAAAGCTCTTCTAGAAGCGCCGGGAACGTCAAAACTGCGCGAAATTACCATCTACAACGCCACGAGGAGTCGCTGGATCTCGCGAAACGCATGGCGAGGGATCGACTCGAATTTGTGAATGAGGATAGCAGATTTCCACGGGGTATGAGGAGCGCGATACGTTTCCACACCACATCTTTTATGTATTCATATACCCCAAATCTACAAGTGTACAACCTACTCCTAACCCCAAATTCTCTCGCCGATGCCTCCGATTGCCCTTCATGAAACGTCCATGAATGCATTCCATTTCACTCCAAGTGCACCCCATGCTACTTGCTGGCGAGAAGCGGGAATAACATCTGTCAGCGTCTCTTGCACGTTCACGTCTGTCTACGTCCACGTTGAAAGAAATAAGATATCTCAGAGATCAGCAGGCCATTTCATTGCAAGACTACTGCGTGCGGAAGAACAACCTTCATCAGCTCGGGGAGGAGTTAAAACAAGCGTATTATCGTCAACGCCAAAGAACTCCATCGCGGCATGTCATTCAAACCCTGTGGTCCCCACGCATTCCATGCTTCGTTTCACACCATTCGCATTCGCTGCCCCGTAGAACACCTTCTTTCCTGCTATGTATACCGCCCACCAATACTGGGTATCAAGAAGAGGATTCCTTAACAGCATTGGCCCTTCTTGGCGTCTGAATGCATCGTTAGTGGGTTGCTGGTAGGGTCGACATTTATGTGATACTCACCGCCACCTGGTGGGTTGCTGCTGCTGAGCGGGATAGAGGTGCCTTGACCGGGTGCTGGGCCTGCAAAATGTCAGTCAATGGCTCCGTGGTGAGAAATGACGTAGCGTGGTCAGAATTCAGCTGGCAACAAAGGGACACGCATGAGGCAAACTCATGGGTTTCCTGTGTTGCGATTCTGGTGGCTGAGGCTGAAGCTCAAGCAAACATCTCGATGAGGGAGACTGACCTGACTCGCCCTGATCCAGAGCCTGTTAAAAGGAAGTTAGCCGGTGCATGTTCCGTATCGAGTTTCGGAGCCCGCGCATACCTTCGAAGACACTATCCTGTAGATCTCTGTCAATTCTTGCTGGAAGGCAAGTTCAACGTTTGAGGCATCGAGAGCAGAGGTCTCGATGAAGCTGAGGCGGTCGTCAGCATCAACTCCACTCAAAGTATATATATCCTGTGTACCTCAGTCCATTCTCGGCAGCGAAGTTCTTCGCATCGTCGGTGGGGACAGCCCGTAGATGCCTCAAATCGCTCTTGTTTCCAACAAGCATGATGACAATGTTGGTATCGGCATGATCTCTCAGCTCCTTCAGCCACCGCGTCACGTTCTCGAATGTCTGGTGCTTGCTGATATCGTAGACAAGGAGTGCGCCGACAGCGCCGCGGTAGTAGGCAGATGTGATGGCGCGGTATCGCTCTTGACCAGCGGTATCCCAGATCTGAGCCTTGATGGTTTTGTTGTCGACTTGGATGCTGCGGGTAGCGAACTCGACACCAATGGTGGACTTGCTGTCCAGGTTGAACTCGTTGCGGGTGAATCGCGAGAGCAGGTTGGACTTTCCAACACCGGAGTCTCCTATCAGGACCACTTTGAAGAGGAACTGGTCGGGCATGCATTAGCTATGCTCTCAACACTCTTACTACTCGTTGATATGCGCCTACATCATATTCGTCGTTGGCCATGTTGTGCGGTGTCAGGCAACCTCAATTAGCGGTACGAGGGGTCGGCGGGGATGTCGAGGTGCCGTACGGGTTGCGGCGCGAGGGTGGCAGCGGTGTGGAGAGCCGGTGGAGGGTCGATTACGTATGGTATGCTGCGGCGGTGATTGTTCGGTGGTGGTGTTTGTGGTGTTTGCGGTCAGTGTTCAGTGGCCTCTCCATCAAAGGAGCAGCTCGACGTCGACTGAGCAGACCCCTGCCCTTGAATGAGGCTTGGCGCTGTGCACGTGCCGTCGCGCGAGCGTCGCATAAGCTTTCAACGTCGATCTAAGAACTTCGACAGCGACATCAACCGTTGATATCGTCACCTTGTCGCCATCACCGCCGGTCGCTCGGTCGCGTGGCACAGAAAACAGCTAGCCCGCCGGCGTCGATACCGAGGTCCGCAGAAGCGTCCACGAAACAGGGCGACATCATTCTAGGCATCTCTATCTCAGGGAAACCATGCCATGAACTGCATGTGAGATCGTTCTAGTAGATTCCGCGCTCAGGGGAAACTCAGTTGGTTTCGATTGCCACCGGACTCACATCAGCGACCATGGCGGATTCAGACTATGGCTCAGACGATGATGTTCACATGAACGGGGCCGGGCCATCTGGGAAGGGCAAGGGGAAGTCGATGGCCTCACGACCAAAGCAGCGAGAGCAGGCAAGGTGGGAGGCTGGAGCAACGCGCGCCTTTGAGCTTCAGGAAGCGACAGATGGCACCATCGAAGGCGTTCTGGGTGGCATCGAGGAGGCAGCCAAGCGAAAGCGGTAAGAGCTCAGACCGCGGTCTTTGGTCAAGTTGCGCATCTGACAGAAGCAGGCTCGCCAAAGATACAACGCCTTTACAGCGAGGTATCATACGCCATACACTCCTAATTCTGGATCTGTCGTCCGCCATGATGGAGAAAGATCTGCGACCGACAAGACATCTACTTACCATCAGCTACACTATTGCATTTATCCGCGAGTACTTCGAACAGAATCCTATCTCGCAGCTGGGTATCCTTGGAATGCGCGAAGGCTTGGCTATTCGAGTGAGCGACATGTCTGGCAATCCGAATGATCACATTAATGCTGTTAAAGGGCTTCGAGGAACGGATCCTAAGGGGAATCCGTCTCTGCAGAACGCCCTGGAAATGGCACGAGCTGCCCTCTATCATACACCATCACACGGCACCCGGGAAGTCGTTATAATTCTGGGAGCTTTACATACTTCTGATCCGGGGGATATTCACGACACAATCAAAGCGTGTATCAAAGACAAGGTCAGAGTCAGTATTATCGGTCTGGCTGCACAAATGTTCATCTGCGCCGAGATTTGTCGCAAGACGAACCAAGGCGACGAAAACTGTTACAATGTTGCAGTTGACGAAGTTCACTACCGCGAGCTCTTCATGGCAATCACCACGCCTCCTGTTGTTCGCGCATCAGATGCAGAGGCTCAGAAGCGGAACCAGGCCGCTCTTCTGATGATGGGGTTTCCGTCGCGCATTGTGGAAGAGAAAGCAACTCTCTGCGCTTGCCATGGCAACCTAACAAGAGGAGGTTACCTCTGCAGTAGGTGCAAAGCAAAAGTCTGCAACCTTCCCGCCACGTGCCCGACCTGCGATCTGACGCTGATTCTTTCCACCCACTTGGCTCGCTCATACCATCACCTATTCCCTCTCCAAAACTGGGACGAAGTCTCTTGGGAGAGAGCGCGGCAAAAACGCAGTACTCAATGCTTTGGCTGTCAATCATTATTTCCGCCTTTGCCACATGCGCGAGATGCCGCCAATGGCACCGCTCATGAGAAAAGTAGACCTAAGCGGGCTGAGGGTGCCTCCGAATCGAGTAGATATGAATGCCGGACATGCCAGAACCACTTCTGCATCGACTGCGATGTGTTTTGTCATGAGGTCGTCCACAACTGCCCTGGCTGCCAGAGCAACGCTCACCTGCCCGGATCGCAGGCCGCGGATGGAGCGTCCGAGACAACACCCACTTGAGGAAATTGGCCTGATCTGAATTTCATTGCTTTAGTCCGTACCTCTGCTCCTGCTGCGACTATGTCTGGCCCAAGGAGGCACTGGCTCTCAGGCAGATCGTACCTTTATACCAGACCGAAGGGACCTCTGCGGGCATAGATACTCCATACTCTCAAGGAGATGGAAAGCATCGACACTCCGCATGTCATCTGCGGGCGTTCCGTGCCATCATATGGAAATCCGCCTCAGAAGACTGTCCCTCTAGGGCAGGGCAAGAGCTTGGATACGTGAACTCACAGCTACATGCCCTGGCTGCTCTAGGCCCTCACAATGAATGGAGGGATTGAAATTGTTCTCATCAAATTGATGAATGAGTTGGAAAGTCCAGATAGACTTGGCCGCGGTCGGAGGATCTTGCCGCTTATCATGGAGGAGGCAGGCAATCCCGGATATCCTGTACCGACGCGCACTGAAGAACCAAATAGCTACAACTCTTGTCGTTTTTCGGCATGTCAAAGAGAGACCATTGCACCAGAACATCGCGTGCCATGTCGTTAAGGTTACACTGCTGTGGAAGTTGGTCTGGTTGTGTATTCAAATGCCGACTACGAAGCCATCGCTGCTTCGGGCCAGCAGTCGCCGAAAGGCGTCCCACAGTGCAGGCCAACTGCCAATGCCGATGCGGCGCTTTCTCATCAGCGGCCCTTGCGGCCAACGACCTGCATCGCACAGGTTTCTCCGTTGATATGCCCAACAAAGTCCGCAATACCCTATGTCAATGACATCCTCAGCGTAAGCGTCAGTTATCTTCATTGTCCATCTTCTGTCTTTCGTTTCGTATCTTCCAGCCTCGGAGGGACTCTCGACACATCACGCGCACTGACATAACATGGCCAAAACATTGACCTTTGACGAAGTCCAGCAGCATCGCTCGAAAGAGTCGTGCTGGGTCATTCTCTATGGCAAGGTCTATGATGTGACCTCATTCCTGCCCGATCATCCAGGCGGCAGCAAGATCATTCTTCAGTTGTCGGGCACTGATGCTACAGAAGAATACGACCCAATCCATCCTCCCGGTACCCTCGAAGAGTCACTCCCCGAATCGGCGCTCATAGGGACGATAGACGAGAGCACCTTTCCGAAGGTGGAGAAGAGCCCTGAGGAAGATGGCCAAACTGCGGAAGAGGAGATTATGAGTGTAGAGGAGTGCTTGAACTTGGACGATCTCGAGGCTGTAGCCACGAAGAAGATCAACAGGAAGGCATGGGGATACTACTATTCGGCTGGAGATGATTTGATCTCAAAGACTCTGAACAACACAGTATACCGAAATATCTTACTGCGGCCGCGAATATTCGTTGACTGCACAAAATGCGACACATCGACCACGATCCTGGGCAACAAGGTCTCCGTTCCCTTCTTCGTCAGTCCTGCAGCAATGGCTAGATTAGGCCACCCAGACGGCGAGCACGGTATTGCGAAAGCATGCGCGAAGTTCGGCGCCGCCCAGTTTATCTCCAACAACTCTTCCCAAACACCCGAGCAAATCATCGACGGCGCAGGACCAGACCAGATCTTTGGCTGGCAATTATACGTACAGAACGAGCGGAAGAAAAGCGAAGACATGATCAAACGGATACACAAACTCCCAAACGTCAAGTTCATCTGTCTCACACTAGACGCGCCAGTCCCCGGGAAACGCGAACACGACGAGCGAAGCAAGAACGTCGGATCAAATCTCCCAGTCCGCAGCTCCATCCAAGAAGGCTCAGCAAGCAAACCCGCCCCAATAACCGACAACCAAGGCATCGTAGTCTCCGACGACGGCGGCGTAGGGAAAGCCCTCTTCGCAGGCACAGCACCCGACCTCACATGGAAAACTACTCTCCCCTGGCTCCGAAAACAGACAAAACTACCAATCATCCTCAAAGGTCTGCAAACCCACGAAGACGCATACTTAGCTAGTCTGCATGCTCCTCAAGTCCAAGGAATCATCCTCTCAAACCATGGTGGGAGAGCAGCAGATACCGCCCCGCCGTCTATTCATACATTACTCGAAATTCGAAAATTCTGCCCTGAAGTTCTCGACCGTATTGAAGTGTACGTTGATGGTGGGATCAAACGCGGGACTGATATCGTTAAAGCGCTCGCGTTAGGCGCCAAAGCTGTCGGTCTCGGTCGCGCGCCTTTGTTCGGGTTAGGAGCAGGAGGACAAGCGGGTGTAGAGCGGACGTTGGAAGTTTTGAAGGCGGAGGTTGAGACGGCTATGAGGTTGTTGGGGGTTGAGAGGGTGGAGGAGTTGAATGGGAGACATGTGAATGCGAGGGCGGTGGAGAGGGATATTTTTGACGGGGAGGGGGGGCTTGAGGGGTTGGCGAGGGAGTTTGGGGTTAGGAGTAAATTGTAGATATTGGGAATTTTGGGTATCTTGTAGTCTGAATAAATCTCTCTAATGGCACATATCCTCCTGCCCTCCCAGGATGATCATCTTGAGTCCTGAGTCAGTCTCGCTCATCATTTCCCTCTCCCGTGTCTCAGTCATCTCTTTCTAGTCTCCTAGCCCGGTATCCTACTGATCATACTTCCTCTTGATCCTCTTCAATTCCATCTTGATATCCTCAAACTTCGGCTCGGCCTCCTCCAAGAAAGTCTTAAGCGCCTCCTTGAGAGCATCTCCCGCCAGAACATCGCCATCATCATCGATCATAGTCTCGAATTGCCAGGTAATGTCGTTGAAAACATCCTCAACCGTCTTCTGGAAATTCTTTGCCTGGGCTTTGGCATCCTTCTCCATGGCGGATCGCATCTTTTTGCACATGACGATGAAGGGTTGAGTCTTCTTCTTCTCGGATTTGATGAAGTCTTCGAGGGTGAGGAGGGATTTGGATTTGGTGCCGACGCCTGTGGGGATATTAGCAGAGTATAGTGGGTTGGAAGAGAGGGGGCAGACTTACCGTGGTGGGAGTTGGCCTCCTCGTAAGCTGGCTTCATGGCCAGGGTGAAGTAGCCGGTTGGGCGATCCTGCATCGCATCGAGCTTCGCGTTCCTGCAAAGGTCAGCATATGTCCGTAATTGAGAATGAAGCGTGGTATGATCTCACCTCAGAGCCTTCTTGATGAGCGCACGCTGGTGCTCCTTGAACGCTTGCTCGATGCCTTCAATGTGGGAGTTGAGTGAGGACTCGATCTGGGTGAGGGGGAGCAAGACGGCATGCGGATGGGCCGTGAGGTCTTGACCGATGCGAGACACAAGCTCGACGATCTCGTTCTTCGTTCGAAGGAAGGTCTTCTTTTGAAAGGCGATGAAGTCCTCCCATTCGATCCGGAGGACTTTATTGGCAGCTTCCAAAAAGAGCTCGTTCCAAGACTGTTGTGGCATCACCGAGGTCTTGTGGTTGCCATGGCGCCGCATGAAAGCTCGGAGAGTGCACCAATGCCATGACTTCTTCGTCTCGAGGACCTCAAGGGCATGGGTGGCGAACTTCTTGTAGTTGATCTCAAGAGGCCTCGAGAGCTTGAAGTCGATCTCACCACAAACGCCGTCCAGGTAGTGCTGAACTTTGGGTCGAGCCGCTTCCTTGGGTGCTTCGGCGATATCCATAAGCTTAGAAGCGCCCGGAATAACAACGCTGCGAGACCACAGACCAAGACCTTTGATGAGAATTTCGCATCTGTGCTTGATGAAGTCTTCAGCGAGTTGCAGCAGGGTCGGAGCAACCATCTCGAGGACATGCTGTCGGAGAGCAGGAATGCCAGTGGCATCTGGTAGAAGTAAGTCGCCTTCCACTCTCGCGCCTCCTCTAAGGGCCTCGTAGTGGATGTTGGAAACGCAGAGGACCGGGAGCTGTGTTCCTTCTGGCATGTGGTCTTCTCGCTCCTCTCGAACTCGTCGAACGACATAGTCGTTGCGCACTCGAACGAGCTCGGAGAAGCGCTCCATGGTGGTCTTTGGAAGCTTCTTCTTGTACTGATTGAGCTCTTCCAAATATTGGTCAAGCTCGAAGGAAGCTTTGGCACGTTGCCCGTCCGTCATCTCGCTCAACTTCTTCTTGTTCAAAAGCTTCTGCTGACGCTTTGCAACCTGCTTGGCACGCCGCTTCTTCATTTTGCGAGCGTTCCTCTCCTCCCTCATCAGCTTGTTGTACTGCCGCAGGTCGCAACGTTCGCGCTTAAGATGCTCGATAACGCCATCGGTGATATCGGCGTCGGATCGGGTAAGAATGACAGTCAGGTTGCCCTTGAAAGCCTCTGCATAGCGTCCAAGCAGATGGTCGATGGTTGTGTTGGTGATAGCGCGATCGATGTGGGCCACGATCCAAATGGCATTGCAAGAGTCGATCTGAGAACGGGTTGCTTTAACCCTGACTGAATTGGTGTCATCAAGTCCCGGGTACTAACGTTAGTAAGGATTCAGGTAAAGCCCAATGATGTACGTACCTGGGAGGTCGACTATGGATACATAGTCAAGGACTTTAGGTCCGCGAACGCCGACGCTTCAACAAGTCAGCATTGCATTCATGACACCGGCCACACCACGACATACCTCACTGCCTTGACGAATGGCCACAGAGTGGGCTCGTCAAGCTGAGAAGTGCCGAAGAGTAGTGGCTCAACCAGCTCTGCATACTCATCAACAGTATCGGTCTCAAAGTAGACCCGATACTCGTTCCAGCATTTCTGAAGCTCCCGCAGCTTCTCGTGGGTCCATTCGTGGAGAGTGTCTACCACAGACTCTGGAGTTCGACGATTCTCTTCGAGGTAAGGTCTAGCGGCCTTCTGAGAACTGAATGCGTCTTTGTCGCAGAAGACAGCTCGGAACAGCTTGATTGCGTTGTCACTCTGGCGCTTGTACTCCTGCTTGATGTCTTCGGTCCAGTCCTGCTCCTTCTTGGGTGTGAAGTTGTAGGTGTTGTAGTTCTCGATCGCCTCTTCGAACATCTTTCTGGTCGTAACGGAGTCGAAGTAAATAATCTCGACAGCGAAGTCCTTCTGCTGTTTCTCGAATGGACGACCATACTTCGTGACAACATGGGTACAGCTTGTCCCGCCAGATATCTAGGTCTCATCAGTAAAGTACTGTAGAGTCTTCCTAAAGGTGACTTACGGCTTTTGCGAGGTTTGGAATGTCCAGAAATGAGTTGATGAGCGAACTCTTGCCTGCAGCATGTCAGCTTGATCATCACGTGGATTTTCAGAAATCTTACCGACTCCAGTATCTCCAAATAAGCCTATCTCGAGTAGCTGAGGCTCTGGGGCGTGCGCGACTGCCCCCGCATTGGCTCGGCAACCTTCGACGCGACGGCCTTCGCATTTGCTCTCGTTCAGGATGGAGAGGGCCTTCTGGCCGAGGCTCTCCAGATCTTCAATGACTTGGTCGAAGTCCTTGTCATAGGCTGGATGTTTTGGAAACACCTCCTGCGAGCTATCGTAGAAGACCTTTCCCTCGTCTCCATCGTCATCGCTAGCGTCGCTGGCATCGCTCTCAGAGTCATCGGCTTGGTCGTCACCGTCTACGACCACCTCATCCTGTTCAACGAAAAGGGTATCTTCCGCGTCATTGGCACCATTGTCCTTCCGCTGGCGCTTGGTGGACGCATCTCCGTGGTCGTCAAGGTGGTCATCTTCATGCTCATGCTTTCCCAAAGCTGGGGCCGGCGGAGATGGCGAGTTCATGATTGCGGCTCTTGGCTCAGACAGATAACTGTGCGCTTCTTCTGGCGAAGCGTTGGAGATTCAAGTGATATGCTGAAGCAGTAGGTCGAGCAGTAGAGAGGTTGTGGCGTGTTGGAGGTTGTTGGTGGAAGAGGTGTTGTTGAATTGGAAAAGATGAAAAGAGAAGAATGAAACATACAAATACCAGAGAGACGCTTAGCTTTTGACATGTGAAATGTCCCAAAGTGACTGCGTCGGTGAGGAGCTGCCGCAGAGAACATTGGCTATCAGTGGTGGTGCAAACGCTTTCGAAGAGAGCGTCCTGCATTCCAATTGGTCGATTTTTCACGCATATGCACCTTGCAGGCGATCTAAGGCCTTGCAAGAGGCTTTCTTTTCGTGCGTACATTGGACAGCGCGAGGAACTAGTGATGGAAGCATACGAAGGGAACAGACAGTAGGAGGATAGAAGATGAAGTTGAAGTTGGCCGGCCGGCTGGACCCTGAGTCGGGATTCTCGGGATTCACGGGACCAGCAGGGGTTTAGCGACGTCAAAGGGCTTGGCTGGCAGTTGCGAGTCGCATCGACTTCCGCACGCGACAACTCCTCCACTCCCAACAAAGACTTCTGCCACAAACGACCAACTCTCTAATCATAGCTGTTATCACAATCGACTCGCGCGACACGTCCGGCGACACTGCTCCCGCAACTTCCATTCTACAACTCCTCGATCGCGAACAACCCGCACCAAACGGCTGGCTATCTTCTCCCGTTTCCCTTGAGCGCATCGAGCCATGTTCTGCCTGCGCTCGTGGCTCCCTGTACTGGTATTCATGTAAGACTTCTTCCGTCAAGACCGCGAGAGGACGACCTCTGACACACATCACAGCTTGAACGCCAGCCCAATTTACACTCTCTGCTTCCTGACCGCTTACTACTGGCTTCAAAAACCGTGCGTCTATTGCAGCATACTTCTATTCGTCCTCGTGTTCTCAATATTCGACTTCAGCGCCGACTGGTTCGAGCCGCGATGGCAGGGTAGCACTGGTGCTCTGACGGAGACTGCGGCTGCATACCTGGGCGGAAACGCGACGCTGACCGAAGTTGTACTGGAAACAGCCAGCTTGGCGATATCATCGATTAATGGCACAGGTGGATCATTGGCAAGCGCAGCTATGGATAATATGAGGAGGAAGATGGCGGGCGAGTCCAGCTCTGCGGTAGTGACGAGTATACCCAGCGGACTCAGCGCTTTTGAGTGGCTACGAACGATTTTGGACAAGCGGCAACTACGGATACCTTGTTTGGGCGTTGTGGTGCGGATATGAAAAGGGACGTCATGGAAACGGTTGCCTACGATTGCGAACGACAAGCATGGATGGAGTTTTGATGAGCATTTGCAAGGGATACATGGATGCGACCACGAAGATACCCAACGCCTGCGAGAGGCATCACGATAGATAGAATATCGCGCAAGTTGGCGCCCACCTTGCTGTGAGTCCTGAGAATATATCATTACTTCCACAGCACGTGGCCTGGCGTCTGCTCCGTGAACCC
Source organism: Pseudocercospora crystallina (assembly GCA_003666085.1). NCBI lineage: Eukaryota > Fungi > Ascomycota > Dothideomycetes > Mycosphaerellales > Mycosphaerellaceae > Pseudocercospora > Pseudocercospora crystallina. The sequence continues at coordinate 53,140 of QQNG01000292.1, forward strand.
TTGAGAAGCTCAGGCCACGTCCATACTCCGCCCTGATGTGTTGCCCGATCGCGGGCTCGTCACACAACTGTAACATCGCACCATCACACCTGGCAGCGTGACCATCGCCTGTTTGCTGGCCTGCATCCTCTCCAGAAGAGCCGCATGCCCACTTCGCGCGCATTGAAGCGGCTTTACGAGTTGCGAAATCCACCCTCCGTACTCAGCGGGGCAGCAGCATTGGGACGGGATTCATGCCGCTTCAGAGCAACATTCCTCTCCTTCCCATCTAGGACACAAACGTCGCCGAAGCCCTTTTCAACTATCACATCACCCGCACAGAGATTCTCAGTCCGCAATACCCGAAATACAAAATTCGAAGTCAGACCAGCCTGGTGCAATCCGTGTTTGAACCTCCGATACTGCTCCAGTCACGCCTCTAGCAGATTGGTCAAGATGGCGAGCGATAGAGATATTCTGTCCGACGATGTCAAGCCCACGAACTATGCCATCTCTCTGACCGACCTGAAAGCCGGCGAGCCATGGACATACCAAGGCAAAGTCGACATCGATCTCCACGTCAAGAACTCTACAAAGTCCATTACCTTGAACACACACGAGTTGAAGGTTCACTCTGCAGAAGTATTTGCAGACTTCGGGAAGCACTCTGCGGCCGTGCAGGCTTCGAACATCTCGTTCGACGAGAAGAATCAACGATGTACGCTCTCTTTCGACCAGGCGTTGCCAGAATCGCCAAAGACTGTGCTCTCCATCTCTTTCGAAGGCATCATGAACAACCACATGGCTGGTTTCTACCGATCAAAGTACAAGCCTGCTGCTGAGCCTTCCAGAGGCGTTGCAAAAGACAACGACAACCACTACATGTTCTCTACTCAGTTCGAGAGCTCCGATGCTCGTAGAGCCTTCCCATGCTTCGACGAGCCTAACCTCAAGGCCACCTTCGACTTCGAGATTGAGATTCCAGATGACCTCGTAGCATTGAGCAATATGCCGGAGAAAGAGACGAAGAAGAGCAAGGACGGCCACAAGATTGTCAGCTTTGAGAGGACACCAGTCATGTCGACATATCTCCTTGCGTGGGCGTTTGGAGACTTCGTATGTTGGGCTCGTTCTGGGGTCACGCAGGATATCGTGCTGACCGCTGATGCAGGAGTACATCGAGGACTATACCCGGCGGAAGTACAACGGCAAAAGCTTGCCTGTGCGTGTCTACACTACCAGAGGGCTAAAGCAGCAGGGTCAACTGGCTCTAGAGAGTGCCCACCAAATCGTTGACTACTTCTCTGAGGTATGTGCTTGCACAATTTGAATGAGCAGAAAAGACTGACCTGAAGCTAGATCTTTGAAATCGACTACCCTCTTCCGAAGGTGGACCTGCTTGCTGTGCATGAGTTTGTGAGTTCTTCCCAATCCGCTCAGATTACCGCCGGCGAGCTGATGGCTGCAGGCAATCATATGTCTTCACCTGCTTCATTGCTAGTGCTGTTTGCTGACCGGTGTTTCTAGTCTCACGGCGCTATGGAGAACTGGGGTCTCATCACTTACCGCACAACTGCTGTGCTCTTCGACGAGTACGCTTCAGACCAGAAGTACCGAAACCGAGTGGTCTACGTTGTTGCCCACGAGCTCGCTCACCAATGGTTCGGCAACTTGGTCACCATGGATTGGTGGAACGAGCTCTGGCTGAACGAAGGTAAGACTGCCGAGTCCTCGTAGTTATAATAAATCGCTGACAGAATCTCCACCAGGCTTCGCAACCTGGGTCGGATGGTATGCCGTCGACTATCTCCATCCAGATTGGAATGTCTGGGGCCAGTTCGTCACGGACAGCATGCAAATGGCGTTCCAGCTTGACAGCTTGCGCACGAGTCACCCGATTGAAGTTCCTGTCCGCAACGCTCTTGAAGTAGACCAGATCTTCGACCACATCAGTTACCTGAAGGGTAGTTCGGTCATCCGCATGCTTGCCTCGCACCTCGGAGTGAAGACCTTCCTCAAGGGAGTTGCGGAGTACCTGAAGGGACACACTTATGCAAATGCGACGACCAACGATCTCTGGTCAGCACTGAGCAAGGTCTCCGGTCAGGATGTCACAACATTCATGGACCCATGGATTCGCAAAATCGGATTTCCAGTGGTCACAGTTGCTGAGGAGCCTGGTCAGATCAGCGTGAAGCAGTCGCGGTTCTTGAGTGCTGGCGATGTGAAGCCTGAGGAGGACACCACGACCTGGTGGATTCCGCTTGGCCTAAAGACCGGCCCACAAGCTACCGATGCCAAGCGTGAGGCACTGACCACGAAGGAGGATACGTACCGTGACATCGATACCGAATTTTACAAAGTCAACGCCGATCAGACTGGCTTCTACCGCACCAATCTGCCACCCGCGAGATTGGCAGAGCTAGCGAAAGGTCTTGACCAACTTTCTGTTCAAGACAAGATCGGGCTTATTGGTGATGCTGCTGCGCTTGCAGTTGCTGGGCAAGGTACCACGGCGGCCGTGCTCTCTTTCCTGGAAGGCTTCGTCAATGAGACTAACTACCTTGTCTGGTCGGAGGTGCTCACAAGCTTGGGCAAGATTCGACGCATCTTCTCCTCAGACGAGAAAGCCTCCGAAGGCCTTCGCAACTACACCTTGAAGCTGGTGACCGCTGCAACGGATAAGATTGGCTGGGACTTTGCACCCTCTGACGACTACCTCACCGGCCAGCTCCGCGCTCTTCTCATCTCGACCGCGGGTCTCGTTGGGCATGAGCAAGTCATCGCTGAAGCACAGAAGAAGTTCAAAGTTTTTGAGAGCGGCGATGTCAAGGCGATTCACCCGTCGCTGCGGGCAGCCGTCTTCAAGATTTCCATCAAGAATGGAGGACCAGAAGCATACAAAGCTGTTCAAAAGGAGTTCTTGACGACCAAATCGATCGATGGCAGAGAGATCACGCTTCAGTCGATGGGCTCGGTACAAACGGCCGAGCTTGCGTTGGACTATCTGAAGTTCGCGTTTGGCGGCAACGTGGCCATTCAGGATCTGCACTCCGTTGGCGCCGCTCTTGCGAACAACTCCAAGGTTCGCGATACCGTGTGGGAGTATATCAAGTCGGAGTGGCCAATGATCAGGGAAAAGCTTGGAGGTAATATGGTCGTTTTAGAGCGTTTCCTGCGAATGAGTCTGCAAAAGTTCGCCAGCGCAGACGTCGAGAAGGACATCGCGGCCTTCTTCGCCGACAAGGACAACACCGGCTACGACCGAGGCCTGGCCGTGGTCAGCGACACCATCAAGGGCAATGCGAGCTACAAAGAGCGAGATCTGGAGAATACTCGCGAGTGGTTGGCCGCTCACGGCTATTCTCGGTAGAAGGAGGTGGAACGTGCGGCACTTTCACATGAAAGTCTTGTCGTGGGCGCAACGAATGATGAGGATGACTCCGCCAGGACTCGAGTAAGTCAAAATGCGCGAGACTCAGGAGCAGCGTAGGTCGGTTCGTAGCGAGTAGTAGGTATCGCACAACCGTCGCGCCGCTCAATCGCCCCTTGTCCCAGCCTCCCCTTCCCGTTTCGCGATGACTCGATCGTCGCAATAGAGAGGGAGCGCACTCATTGTTGGCCGCGATTGCTTCGCCAATCACGTCGCGCTTTCCGGCAAAAGCTCACCTGCGAGGCAGTTGCATTGTCACATGTGCGGTTGATTGCGCCTGCCATTGTCGCCCGCTTTCTATTTAGAACTCCCACTCCGCTCCCACGTTCTTCCTCGTGCATCACCTTCTGGCTCCCACTTCTAACTTCGCACACTCCCTGCACCGACGACGACGTTCCTTCTTCATCAGACACGCGATTCATCGTTGATCATCGCGGGCTGCGCGAATCCCCTCACTCGCAGCAGGCACGAGACACCACCTTCCTTCTGAGCTGAGCGACCTCGAGTGCGCCGACAACCACCCTGCGCCACCTCCATCGCACGTTCATCGACATCTTCATCGCCGTCACGACACCGCGCACCCGCCACGAGATACCGGCATCTTATCGAGGCCGCCTTCATCTTCTTGTTCATTCACCTTCACCTCCTTCACCTCCCGACAGCAGCGCGTGCCGCCGACTCCAACTACAAATAGCTCCTACCTCACGCGACATCAGTATGGAGTGGACAGGATCTCCGACCAAGAAGGCCTCCGCCTCTTTCACCATCTTCGACGAAAACACCAACAGCCAGGTTTGTGTAACCCTTGATCGTCATCGTCCCACCACTAAACGCTGACTTCTGCCGCAGTTGGGCCTGAAGCGCACTGCGAGTGCCCTCCCGTTGCCTCTGACAACTTCCAAGTTCGCCAACCGCGGACCTGCACCCAAGGCGCGTCTTCTTCCCGCAGACTTTGCACTTCACCCGCACCTTATTGCTAATTCCTCACCACAGAAGCCGAACATGGAGTCTCCTGTCGGCGAGCTTCTCGCTAAGCTTAACGCGCAGCAGGAACTCCTCTCGCGTCAGCAGCGCGACCTCGAGGACAACCGCAGCACGGGATCCAATGCCACAGACCCGTATGCCAACACGCCACCAAGCGACACTGCTGGCGACCCCGCCCCAGACTCTGCTGAGTTCTTGCGCATGAGAAAGGAGCTTGAACTTGCCCACGAGCGCATAGCTCAGATGAACCTCCAGATCACTCAGTCTCATCTGGCCCAGCACACCATGGAGGAGGCCATTGGCTCGCCCTTCCCGGCTGCTCAGCACCTTGCTGCCAACATCCCCGGCCACGCTATGATGCAGCCCACGAACGCCTTCCCGCAGGCAGCTGCTAAGTACAGCCGTGCGTCGACTCCGTTCGGTCGTGGTGGCAGCTTCAACATGCCAAACATGCCTCAGCAGCAGTCGTAGGTCATTCCTCTACTTCACCTTCGTCTAGCTCTTGCATGTGACTGACTCGTACCAGCTTCGACGGTATGCCAGCTCTCACGCGCGCCCAGTCCGGCTACAGCAACCGCACTGGCTACACACCACCGATGACCCCGGCGCCCTTCCAGATGCAGTACAACGTGTCCAGCGCAGCGACTGCAGGTCCGCAGGCTCATCAGCAAGCACCAATTGGCAAGAGACTCTCACCAACCGCCACAGAGTTCGGTGTTGGTCATGGTCAGTATGGCGTGCAGCAGCCGGCATCAACATATGTCAACACTACTGAGCCGCTCAACTACCGCCGTCTTCTGGACCGCAACTTGAGCTGCAACTGGAAGTACATCGTCGATAAGATCGTTTGCAACAATGACCAGCAGGCATCTATCTTCCTGCAGCAGAAGCTGAAGGTCGGCACTCCAGAGCAGAAGTTCGAAATTGTGCAGTCCATCATCGATCAGGCGTACCCGCTCATGGTCAACCGCTTCGGCAACTTCCTTGTGCAGCGCTGCTTCGAGCACGGCACTCCAGAGCAGGTTGTCTCTATCGCTCAAGCTATCCGCGGTAACACTCTCAACCTCAGCATGGACGCCTTCGGCTGCCATGTCGTCCAGAAGGCCTTCGACTGCGTGCCTGAAGAGTACAAGGCCATCATGGTCCACGAGCTACTTCGCCGCATTCCAGAGACGGTTATTCACCGCTACGCCTGTCATGTTTGGCAGAAGCTCTTCGAGCTCCGCTGGAGCGACTCGCCGCCGCAGATTATGAAGTACGTCAACGAGGCGCTCCGCGGCATGTGGCACGAGGTCGCACTTGGTGAGACTGGCAGTCTTGTCGTCCAGAACATCTTCGAGAACTGCCTTGAGGAGGACAAGCGCCCATGCATCAACGAGGTCCTGGCCAGCATCGACGTCGTCGCTCACGGCCAGTTCGGCAATTGGTGCATTCAGCACATCTGCGAGCACGGCTCTGTGCCAGACCGCACTCGCGCTATCGACCACGTCATTCGCTTCGCAACTGAGTACAGCATGGACCAATTTGCTTCCAAGGTGGTTGAGAAGTGCCTCAAGATCGGCGGCACTGACTTCCTCGACCGCTACCTCGACCGCGTGTGCGAGGCTCGCCCAGATCGTCCACGCATGCCTCTCATTGACATCGCCGGCGACCAGTTCGGCAACTACCTCATCCAATACATTCTTACCCACGGTGATCCTGAGCGTCGCGAGATCGTCGCCGCCCACGTTCGCAAGCACATGGTTTCACTTCGCGGCTCCAAGTACGGCTCTCGCGTCGCCATGCTCTGCTGCAACCCGGCCTTCGCCACTCGTCCAGGACCACCAGCTGGCCTTCCAATGGCCGGTCGCCACAACGGCTCGTATGGCGGCGATCGCTTCGGCCAGGACATGTCTCGTCCATTCCCAGCTGAGCGCCCATACATGGGTCGCGGCGGCTACGGTGGAGGTTATCGCTGAAATGCTTCTCATCTACTGCCATGTGGGGTGGACCACCATTTTCGGCGCACCACCCAAGATCATCGCATCGACGAACTACCACCATACGAACGCTCTCATTTACGCTGCCGTCTAGGCCAGCTTGCCTGCTCGCTTTCTACATCACAAACTACGCTTGGGAATAACCTGCCTGGAGCACGTTGGATTGGGAGGTATGGTTACTGAGGTTGCTATCACCATCTTGGCGCCTTTGTATCACACACCAGAGCAGGCAAGATTGCAGGCCAGTCTTGCATACCACACACACTACTGCTTTCATCTTAGCCATCTCCAGGCGATGTTTCTTGTTGTTTGTTTCGCATCAAAAAAGGAGGTGGGAGAAAACCGAATCCAAAAGGGAGAGGAGAGTCAAAAAAACGAGTTGGAGTTTTCATCAATTGCGAGAAAGTAAAAAGGAGGTACAAAATGGATGATGGCTGAACTACGGACAGTTTGCTGATATCATACTTGCCGCCATGCTCGGACTGGAGATGCTTGTGTGTGTAATTGTAATTGTAGATTCTAGTGTTTTTGTTGCGATAATCAGAGTGGAAAATTTGCATCTTAGTGGAAGTCTCACTAGTTTCATATCGTATCTTGGAGGCGTGTCACAGGACGGAAACTGGAGTCTATCGTTGGAACGATAGCTGTGCGCTTTCACTTCGTCTACTTGGGACTTTTTTGGGTATCATGAGGTAGCAAGATTACTGGACTTCTTCTGCATTGCCGGCATCTGCTTCCGCTGCTTCTTCTTCCTTCCTCAATTTCTCGGCCAAACGCCGTCGTTCCGCATTCTTTAGTCGTATCATTGTCAGTTCTTCCATGCTTGGACTTCCTATGCCAGCGGTGGTGCCATTATTGGGTGTTGATTTTGGTGTTCCTTTGAAACTGCCAAAGGAGGGGACTTTGCGCAGACCGCCGCCTTTCTCGCTTTCTGAAGTCTTGATGCGGTCGACTGAGGGTGTTGTGGGTGGTGCGGCGGTTGGAGGTTCTGTTGAGGATGTCTGATTGGGTGAGGCGGATGTGATGGGTGGTGTTTGGGAAGTTGGAGCGGATTTTGCTTGAGGTTTGGGTATACAATCTGGTTCTTTTCCAGACGCCCAGTTTACGTTTTCATAGATTTTCCATTGCGCAGAAGAGTCTTCTTCTGATGTGGAGGTAGTAGCGAGACGGGGTATGTCTGTGACTGCTGCGTGGGCTCCGACGATGCTGGAGAAGACTATGATTGCGATTATGTATTCTTGACGATGTTTAGAGCCTTCGGGTTTGAGTTTTTTGGTGCGGAGGACGATGTCTTCGATTTGGCCGAAGCGGATGAAGCGGTTTTGGAGGTCGTCGCGGGAGATGTTGGATGTGACTGGGTAGCGGAGCTGGATTGTTCGGTCGATTTCTGAGGGACCTGCTGCTGCTTGTGCTCCGTTGGATGCTGTGGCTGTGGACGGTCGTGTCTCTGCTCGCTCAGTTTGTTCTCGCGCGTATTCCTCTTGGGCTTCTTTCCGTAATTGTTCTTCTCGCTCCTTCCGCCTTCGTGCGCCATCCGCAGCCAGTCTCTTCAATTCCCTCTGAAACGCTTCTTCTTCCTTAGCCTCTTCCCTCTTCCTCTTCAGCCCTGCGACTCCTGCATTTTCCCTCCTCTCCAGCTCTTCCTTCAGCGCTCTCCTCCTCCCCTCATATGCAGCATCTCGCTCTTTCTTCTCTTCTCTTGCCCTCCGCGCATTGTCATATAGCTGGCGAACGTTTGAATCGCTGAGCACATCGTAGGCAATTTGTAGTAAATGAAATTTGTCGAGGGCCGCTTGATCTGCTCCTACCTTGTCTGGATGGTACTTGAGGGCAGTTTTGCGGTATGCGCGCCGGATTTCCGAGTCTCCTGCGCTGGGTTCTACTCCGAGCAGTTCGTAGAAGTCATTTTGGCTGTTGAGCGCGTGGTCTTTGAGGTCGCCGTCGGCCATTTTGACCAGTGGGTATCAGACTGGAGAGACGTCGAATGTGCAGGTATGGCCTAACGGCGATGATATAGTTTGCGACAGGCCATGCGAGTGTGAATGTGAAGTCGAAGTTGAAGTCTGAGTCATGGATGGCGGCATGTGAGGCGCAACTGACACAGCTCAAAGGCTTGGCTTGGCTGGCGCGACCATCACCACCTCCTCCTTCGACGATCCATATGCCAACCGTACACAACAACTCTGCCATTGACAACGAATTGATAGCGACTCGCTTCTAGCACTCTGATACTGACTATCGCTATCGAGCAGACATTCATTCACCGAAGCTCGCCTGCTACTGAAGAAGCCGACCGAAGCTTCACCTGGCGCTCTGCATCTGGCGCAGTTGCAGTAGCCAGTCCACCTCCACGACTCACTTGCACAATCGCAATGCGCCTTCGCTCGAACGACACTGGACAGGGATCTCAACATGGCGTCGGCAGAAGCAGAAGCGGCAGAGGCGACGATATCGCAGATGACATTAGTTGACTGGCTGGATGACTTGACCGTACGCTTCCTTCTCAATCTGCCGCCGGCTGAGCTCAGCAGTGTACCGCGCCTGTGTTTTCAGGTCGAAGAAGCGCAGTGGTTCTACGAAGATTTCATCCGACCAGCGAACCCGAGCCTCCCTTCCCTCAACCTGCGACAATTCTGCTTGACGCTGTTCCAACACTGCCCGTTGCTCAGCGGCTTCAACACGGCTCAACATGTCGCGGCGTACGAAGAATTCCTGGCATACAAGGTACGCGTGCCTGTGCGCGGTGCCATCTTGATGGACGACAGCATGGACAAGGTCTTGCTGGTGCGGGGCTGGAAGAAGGGAGCGAGTTGGAGCTTTCCGCGAGGCAAAATCAACAAAGACGAGAAGGATCTTGATTGTGCAATTCGAGAGGTCTACGAAGAGACGGGCTTCGATATCCAAGCAGCGGGTCTGGTGGAGGCCAACGAGGAGGGAGACGGACAGGTGAAGGCTATCGATGTCATAATGCGTGAGCAGCATATGAAGCTGTTCGTCTTCCGCGGCGTCGACTTGGACACGCACTTTGAGCCCAAGACCAGAAAGGAGATCAGCAAGATCCAGTGGTACAATGTGAAGGACCTTCCAGGCTTCAGGAAGTCGAAAGGGCTTGCAGGACAAGGGCAAGGTGAGGCTGCGTCGACCAAGTTCTACATGGTGGCGCCATTCTTGGGACACCTCAAGAAGTGGATTGGACAGCAGAGGAAGAAAGATGTAATAGCGGCTCAGGTGCAGCACGGCCGAAGTCTTTCTACAGCGAACAATGGCCTGCAGGCGGGCATTACAGAGGATGAGGCAGAAGACACTGAGCAAGGCTTCACCACCGACACAGCGCTCCCAACAGTCGACAGATCTGCGGAGGAATTGAAGAGGCTCTTGTCCATTGGAGGGCCGGCACCAACGATACTCGCGCCTCCCCGAGACCCTCAGCCTACATTTGATCAGGGTGGCAATCAAGCCAATCATCTCTTGGCCATGCTGAAAGGCAACCAGGGGCATTCGAACGGCTCTTCGATTCCAGTCACGCCTTTCGAGCAGGTGGATCCACCCTTCCCATCAACAGTACCCGAGACACCACAGCCGCACCACCCGCGAGAACCATCCGTTGGACAACAGATCCCACCACAGTTTCCGTACTCTCCGCAGCATTTGCAACAGCAGCATCACCAAGCTCCACGTCATCTCTCTGGGCCGACGCATCCAACTTCACAACCGCCAGGCTTCAACAACTTGCCTCACATGCAACAGCAAATATTCCAGCAAATGCAACACAGTCAACGCAACGTGCCCCCTCACTACCTGCAGCAACAAGCGCCTCATGCTCAGTTCAATGGGCACGGACAACAGCAATTTGGATCTCAGCATCCTCAAGGCTTCCCAGGCCCGTCTTCGACGCAAGCGCAAAGACTTTCACAACAACTACCACCCGGGATGCAACCTTTTGCTGGTCAAATGTCAAGCCCGCATCAGCAGAGTGCGAACATGCAACGGCCGCAACACAACAGGCTATCATCTGTACCTATCACCAGCGATCCAGCTGTGCCAGAGCCGTCCAAGCTGCCCAAACCAGCTTTGAACTCACATACCATGAAGCTTCTAGACGCTTTCAAGAGCGGTCCAAAAGCTGGGCCATCTACTTCTGCCATCGGATTCAATGGACAGAGAAATAGCGGGCAACAGCAGGCTGCTCTGCTTGATTTGTTCCGGAAACCATCGGGCGCCCAACCACCGCCTCCACCACCGTTGCACAAGACGGAGGCTGAGACAGCGCTACCGCTTGAGAGGGAAGCGGTTCCGGCACCGGCCTCTCCAGCTCTGACCGATGTTACTGAGAAGCCGCTTCCTCCCAAGCTTGCCGATCCGGTACCTGCGGAGCCTGCAATTGCGCTAGATCCCAGATCCAAGACTCCGACTCCTCCATCTCCCACACCGCAGTCACGAAGGTCACCCCAGGTGCCGGCGACTATACTTCCTAGAACTGCACATCAGAAACCAGCACAATCCATGCAGAAATCCGTACCGAGAGACATTCAGCTTGAGCGGCCAACATCACGCGGACAGCTATTCGATCCGGCTAATCCACAAAAGTTCGTTCGGGCATCCTCGCAGTCGAAGCAGCCACAGAGAGATCCTCTCCCAGCTACATCGCATCAACAGCCTTCAAATTACACACCTCGTTCCACCAAGGTACCGCAAAAGCCTTCTGCCAAACCAAAGCCGAAGCAAGGTCAAGCCGACCCTGGGCAGCCTGTGCCGCAATTTAGTATCCTGCAGCGACCTGGCTCTCAGGCAGGAAAGCCACCGCGATCCCCAGCACCTCAGAGTCCTCTGCGTCACGAGGCGCCTCCATCAAATCCATCGAACTTCCAGCCGCAGCTCCTCAAGCGAACATCCGGCGAGACTGCTCCAGTTGTAGAACAAAGGCAGAGCAGCGTTATCCACACACCTGCAGCAGCTGGTGACGGTAAGAAAGACCAACTGCTTGCGTTGTTCGGAAAAGCTCCCGCCAGCAACCCAGCGCCTCTATCTTCACCTGCTCCTGCGCCTGCGCCTGCCGATTCTCCACCTGCTGCAAGCCCAGCTCTGACACCAACTGCGCCGGCACCACAAAAAGGGCCACAACAGAAGAATGCTCTTCTCGATCTGTTCAACAGCAACAAGGCGGAAGTGACCATCAAAGCTCCAGAGCCACCGCCCTCTCCTCGACTCGTACCAGAGCGCAAGCCTTCGAACAGCGCAGCGCAACGTCCACAGAGCTCTCAGCAACAACTTTTGAACCTCTTCACTAAGCCGAGCACCCCTGGTACCAACAGTCCAGGGACACCAATTTCGCCATTCACGCTTGGAACACCGGCCGCGAAGGATGCGCCAGTGCTTAGGCAGCATTTGCCTGGCACCACATACGAGTCTGACGGGCCGCGCGGTAGACTTGGAAGTATGGCAAGTGTGGCCAGCAATGGCACTGGAGGTGGTAGTGGGCAGCAGACTCCCACGGAGGCGAAAGACTTCCTGTTGGGGTATCTTAATGGGGTTGTGCAGAAAGAGGGGTATAGAGGGACGAAGAGATCTTGAGATGGGAGGGATGAATGTGGTTGTGTCGATTACGATACTAGGAGCTGATAATATGAGACTACGTTGAATGAAGCCGGTGCTTGGCACGTGGCCCCGACGATGTGAGATTTTTGGTACTGGTTGACAACCAATGTCAGGAATGTCAAGCCTCAATGATCGGCATTCCTTCGAACATTTGCTAATCTCCATGCTGCACGACTCTGGTGGCTCTTGAAGTCCTTTCCCGTCATCAGGCCAACGCCAAATCTATGAAGGCTCAACGTTCAACAGTAGAGGGGTTTTTGTCAGTCCCGGTCTATTGGGAGATGATGGTGCAGGTAACCTAACTCTCTCTGCTCACCATGATCGCGCTGGCTCTGCTCACGCAAGACCTCCTTGCTCAACTCACTTACGGATACAGATGACAGTGCGAAGAGCTTTTCTTCGGGAGCTAGTTGTATCCAAGGACGCACTGAACATGGCGATGCCTTCGAAGAGCAGAAGAAAGAATTTGGAGCATCTGTTCGATAGTTCGATATCAAGAAGATCGGACAGGTGCTCTTGGAGATGCTCGATGACGACGAGGTATACACGTTCGAGCACGAGCGGAGCTGGGACGGAGAAGAGATCTGGAAGGAGGACTTCTCTTGAGCCGTCATCGACGTGGTAGCCGCGAAGAGTCTCGAGTGAGAGTCTCGCTTCGAGGATGTTCTGGAGACCACGAAAGAGAGAGTCGTTTCCGATTGATGCTGGTGTCAAAGGCGTACAACCTTTTGTGCCAGAATTGTGCCGCCGGTTTAGCCTAACCGGTACCATTCATTTAGCCAGATCCGTACCATCTCGTTATCCAAGTCCGTAACATCTGTTTATCTAAACCCGTGCTATGTGTTTAGCCAAACCTGTAGCAGCTTGGTAGCCGAATCCGTACTATCTTGTTAGCCAAGCCCGTAGCATCTCTTTAGCCAAATCCATATCGACTTGTTATTCATGTCCGTACCATCTCTTTATCTGTCCCTGTACCATCCATTTATGTATGCCTGTACCATCCTGTTATCCAGTCCCGTACCATTTTGTTATCCAAGTCCGTTCCATCTATTTAGCCAAATCAGTACCGCCTTGTGATCTATGTCCGTACCATCCTGTTATGCAGGTCCGTACCATCTTGTTACCCAAATCTGTAGCAGCTTTTTAGCCAAATCTTTAGCATCTCTTTATCCAAGTCCGTACCATATCTCTTGCCAAATAAGTATCATCGCTTGTACCATAGCTTGTGCCATCGTCCGGCACAAATGCGTAGCCATCGTCCGGCCCAAATGCGTGTCATCACTCGGCCCATTTGCGTACCATCGCCCGGCCCAAATGCGTGTCATTACTTGGCTTAAATGCGTACCCATCACTCGGCCCAATCGCGAGAACGGTGCATCAACGTCTGATAACGTCCACGGCGATGTACCAGTGTCCTCTAGACGGGGCTCGTCGTTTCTGGACCACCGTGGCCAATTCGGTGAAAGGAAATCGTCAACACGAAGGACCACGCGATCTAGTAGACTCAGGCCCGGTCGAAAGCACTGGAAAATGAAATGGTAATCGTCCGAGTTTGCAGGACACGCCCGCGTACTAAGCTCGCTGGTGAAAAGGAGTTGTTCACGCTGAGAAGCCTACGACACTTGGAGTGTTGCCGCTCTGTGAAACACAGGCTCCTGCTGTGCAGTGGTAACGTCCGCGGTGGATGGTTCTGAATACCGTGCATTTTAATGGAGGATAGTGAACAACCGCAGTGTGAAGTAATCCTTCTCGGTGATCCAGTTGGCGCAAAACTCGGCTGGAGAGATGCGAGACTCACTCAGAGATTGAGACGCTTCAGAGATGAGGTTTTTGAGGTCTTCTGAGTTGGTACCGGCCGCGGCGGATTGCCACGGTACAGCGCGTAGGCCGAGCTTGATGTCACCGCCGAGGAGACTGAAGTAACAGTCCGTGGCGAGAAGATCCACACCGACTGGCAGCCACTTACAGATTCGGGCTTCTGCAGGTAGCTGATACTTAGTTACCGCAAGACCGTATTCCTCCTCTTGGACTGGGCGCACGGCGAGGGTAGGATAACTGAGGAGTTTCCCGGTGCGGCGGTCGAGACAGATCTTATGCTCGCGATCAACGATCTCGGACACTCTTAAACGGAGCCGTGGCGCAGCCTCTAACGCTGACTGAGCGACTCCCAAGTGCTGGAATGAAACCGTAAACACCGTTGAGATCCACTTCGGCGAGGCGGCCGGCGTCGAAGTCGAAATCCACGTATTTAGTAGTACTACACCGAAATGCTGGTGGTTCTCTCAAAGCACCGCGATGTAGGCGCACGGCGATGCGCAGTGTCTTGTAGGTACCACGGGCCAAGCTTTGCTGGGGAAAACGGAGGCCGATTCGATGCCGATCGGTGACTGAGTCGTTCTTCCAAGTTGGCATTCGGTGGCCAGTTTGGCCAGGGGTGCAGACACCAGCACGCTGGCACGGTGTGTGAAATGCCAAGAAATTCCCGTCTTGGACCCACTCAGGTGAGTATTTTGGTGCTGCTGTTGGCAGAGGCTGCTATGCTCCTGTGAAAGCTCGAACAGGTGGTTGATGTGGTGGAGGAGGGGTGCTGAAGGTGCTAGAGGTGCTGGAGGTAGGCAACTGGATTGTTTGGGGCTAGGTAGAGGAAGGTTCGCAGGTCAGAATGGTAAGTGAATGATCTTGAGAGTGCGCTAGTGTTCGCGCTAGTGCGTTGTGGCGCATCCCGCCCGCCAATAAAGTTAGAGACATCAGGGTCCAATGCCTTTCACATGCGCGCGACTGAAAGCTCCGAAAGGCGCGTGTGACATTCCAAGTGAAGTGATGACGGCCATGAGAGCATGCTCGAGTGAAGTCCGTGCAAGCACACGAGCAGCGCGAAGTAAGGGCCACGTAAGGTATGTCCATGGGCCAAGTGAAGGGATCTAGAAGAATTTAATCCCACCAGTAAGCGCCATTGGCTGCCTGGGGCACACATACTCATCCTGAAAGTCACATGTGACAATCAGCGCAAGCGTGATGCCGAAGGCTCACTCAACCACATGATGAAGGATTACTTGCCTCCATTTCACCGTGCTACTGTGCCACCGTGTCACCTTGGCCAATCGTGAATTTCCAAAAAGCTTGCCGTGGACGACACCGTGGCAAAAGAGTTGGACTTAGACATATTCTCGATTTGTCTGCTCAAGTTCTCCACTGATCGCTGATAGACCATGGCCATGACAGCGAATTCGCAAGCATGTGAACAGTGTAATCTGGAGAGAATGACCAGCGGCGGCCATCGCATGGATTCACCTTTGGGACCATCTTCCATTCCACGTCTGCGCATAATCCACATTGCTTTCAAACTTGCTCCCCAAACTCGTGAGCCTTCTGAATAGTAAGAACCGGTCAAGACACAGCGAATGTGGATAGTACAATCAAGATAGAATTAGCTTCATTGCTAGCCAAGATAATCTATAAACAAGAAAAGACACATCCACCCTCCAAATCAGCCGTACCAAGCCATCAATCTTCTTCAAACTCCCTGCGCTAACTGACAAATCATGTCATAATCCGTGTCCCTTAACAAAAGGATAGATAGTATTACTTCCATGCATATGAATGCCCACCCAATGCTTTCTTTCATCCTTATTCAAGATTCGAAAAGAGGCTCTATTACTTGACAATTATCCGCATGCGACACTAACACTGCATTCCTATGTACAGATAGAAGAACCCTCCAAAGAGAGAAAACAGGCCGTCCAAGCGTAACCTCTATTCCAATCCCCTTATTCCTTATTCCCAATGCAATCAATATCAATCATGTCATTTAAGCAAGAGCGACAACGGCGGCGGCACCGGCGACCAGAGCCATGAATGGCTTGGCAGCGGAAGCAGCACCGGTGTAGGCAGCTGGGGCAGTACCGCTTGGGGTGATAGCACCAGTGGTCTTGAAGCCAGTTGGGGTGCCGGCTGGCTGAGTGCTGTTGCCACCGACTGGGTAGTAAGGGGCAGTCTGGATTGGCGAGTATGGGGTGCTGCTAGACTTGGATTGAACTGGGACCACTGGGATGGTGGTTGGCTTCTGGACGCACTCGGTGCATGGGAGAGTAGAGTAGACGGTCTTGTACTCAGTCTTGGTGTTCTGGCTCTCGACTGGAACGCTTGGGCCATAGCCAGGGGCAGTTGGCACGCTCTTGGTCTCGCTGACAGGAGAGTTTGGAGTAGTGGCTGGGGTTGTTCCATAGACGGGTGGGGTGTTAACGCTCTTGGTCTCAGTGACGGGAGATCCAGGAGTCGATGGGGTTCCTGAAGGACCGTAGCCAGGGGCCGTAGGGGCGGAGCTCACTGGGCTAGACTCAGCAGGCTTGCTTGGGCCATATCCAGGGGCAGTTGGCACGCTCTTGGTCTCAGAAACAGGGCTCTGAGGAGTAGTGGAAGGGCCTGGACCGTAGCCTGGTGCGGTTGGGACAGAGCTGGAGGCTGGCTTGCTGACAGATGGAGCGTAAGTTGGCACGGAGACAGCTGAGGTGCTCTCAACCGGCTTGCTCTCGACTGGCTTGCTGACAGATGGCGCGTAAGTTGGGACGCTGACAACTGGGCTGCTCTCAACTGGCTTTGATGGGGCTGGAACGGAGGCAGATGGGGTAGATGTGACCTCGCACACAGTGGTCGAAACAGCGAAAGTCTTGGTGGTGATACCAGTGGAAGTAGCCGGGCAGTTGGTCACGGTTGGTGCGCAAGAGGTGATGGTGACCTCAGTCGTGGAGTAGATCGTGGAGGTGGTGTAAACCTTGGTGGTCGAGGTAGTGGCTGGCTGAGATGGCTTCACTGGGGTAGAAACAGTGCTTGTCTCTTCAGTGCAGGTAGTGCTGCTGCTGCCAGTCGACTCTGGAGAGTATGGGGTGGTGCTTGAGGAGCTCTTGGCCGGGTAAGTAGCAGGCTGTGTGGGCTTGCTCTCGGTGGAAGAAGAGCTTGACTCAGGAGAGTATGGAACAGTGCTGGTGGTAGACTGAGTAGAGCTCTCAGAAGTGGTTGGCTTAGCTGGAACCGTGGTAGTTGTAGACTCGGTTGAGCTCTTGGCTGGGTAAGTAGCAGGCTGGGTTGGCTTGCTCTCAGTGGTAGTCTCCTCAGTGCAGGTTGTGGAGCTTGAGACTTCGGAGGAAGTGGTTGGCTTCACAGGGACGGTAGTGGACTGAGTGGAGCTCTCGGAGGTGGTTGGCTTCACTGGAACAGTGGTTGACTGGGTGGAGCTCTCGGAAGAGGTAGTTGGCTTCACAGGAGTTGTCGACCTTGAGCTTGCGGAAGAAGTCGTTGGCTTAGCTGGAATGGTGCTTGTGGTGGACTCCTCTTCGGTGCAGGTTGTCGAGCTGGAAACCTCAGAGGTTGTTGGCTTCACTGGAACAGTTGTCGAGAAAGTCGAGCTTGAGCTGGAGCTGACGCTGCTGGTCGTTGGCTTCACCGGCACGGAGGTCGAAGTGGTGAGGCTTGAGCTGAAGCTGGAGCTGGAGCTCGTCGATGGGCCGTATCCGGGGACCGATGGCTTCGACGAAGTAGTCTCCGGCTTTGGTGGCACGGTAGACGAAGTGCTCAGGCTGGAGCTAGAGCTTGAGCTGGTCGATGGTCCATAACCAGGGACTGATGGCTTCGAGGAAGTCGTCTCTGGCTTTGGTGGGACGGTGCTAGACTCCTCCTCAGTGCAAGTAGTCGAGCTCGAGCTTTCTGGGCTGTACGGAGTCGTTGATGAAGAAGAGGAAGAAGGTCCGTATTCAGGAGCTTTTGGTGGGCTCGAGGTGGTTGCTGGGTACGCAGGCACACTTGGGCTTGAAGAAGACTCTTCGCCGTAGGTTGGTGGTGCGTAGCTGGCCATGGCCATGGAGGCCATGCCAAAGATGGCGATGTTGCGCATCATGTTGTCGGTCGTTCCAGAAAAATTACGGATTAATGTGAAAACGAAGGTAAGATCGTGAACAGCGAGCGTGTGATAAACGAATGAGCGTGAGATGCCAAAGGCAAAAGAATAATGAATCCAGCAATGGACTCAAGAAGAAGGCTGGAAGGAAACAGGATGAGGAAGCAAACAGGACCCGGGAAACGCACCCATATGAACTCTACCACGGTCTCCCAACGATGGGGGTTGCATTGCGGCCAGGGTGGAGTGCGTCACGGAGCGAGGCCCATACCTGAGGCCAGCCGGGGTGCCATGAGGCCGTTCGCCTTCCAAACGGTCCACAGTAGGCTGAATCCGGCAGTGGTGACTGGCTGTAGGACTGTAAATTGCGATCCGCAAGGATGGACTTTTGGTGGAGGAGAGAGTTGACAGGCCTGTCGCGGCATGTCATTCGTGCAAAAGATCCTGGTGGTGCAGTCGTATCGATACGCTTCTGCAGGCACCGTTGCTCGGTAGAAAGCTTAAAGAACGGTGGCAGAAGCGGCGCGGGAACCAGGGCGGCGCTCGTTCCTTGAAAGACCAGGGGTTGTTCGCAGGAGACATGACTCTCCAGCCGGCATTTTGCGCGGAAGAGGTCAGCATTGTGGTTGAGAGCAGGCCACCGTATTGCTGACGATAAGGTCGCCTTCGTTCAGACCATTCTGCTGTACGAGCAATGCGCCCGTGTTGTCGCCTCTGCAATCTCGAAAGAACGAGTGAATGTTGGAGGATTCCTTCGATGGCGTGCAGTCGGAAAAAGCTGCCCGGCGTTGTCCCGCCGATTCGTTGGGAGTGCTTCGGCTGTACCTGACGCTTGGCTCAGTTAGGAATGCGAAGCGGGAAGCATAGCAGATGCCCGCTTTTCATCAGAGAGCTGAAGCAAATCGATTGGCTGCAAACCATGGCCCCGTTCAACGATTTTCCGCACCGTTGATCTGGGCGCTGTGGACGCATGGCACCGTTTCGGCGTTTCGAATGACGCCTTAGCATTGCAAGTGCCGTGCTATTTTCTCTCCAACCCCAGCGAATGTCACCGCCTTTGGGGACGTGTTGATGATGATCGTTGTCGAAGTGGAAAACGCGAGATGGACATCGTAGTCGGCAAAAGCAGGGAAATTGAGCATCCGTATCTGCTGGCCGTGCCTATAAGGAAATGCATCTCGTGTTGAAGAACCTGCTAGTCTCGATGACTAGACCTGTTAGCTGCATTGCGCTTGTGCGTGACCTTCGAGCGCATGCAGGAACACGGCGGGAGAGACGGGACAGGAAGCTGCCTTGATGATGGTACAGAAGAAGACGGCTGTCTGCTTCGTGTGTGTAGGTACCGTCCAAGCCACCCACGACAAGACCAAGATCCTATACGTTGTCTTCGCAGTCCGACCGCCGAGTGGTCCACCCAGTTATACCTCGCACAGATCGGCCGGACCAGACAAACATCCATACCCGCGGCCGCTAGGTGGCTGCTCAGCCTTCCAAAATGGGGTGCATCATGGTGCATTATGCGCGTGCTTGCGCGCAATCACAGGGCGGAGAAGTGAAGTGACGACTGCTGTGCCTGACGCAAAAGAGCTGCCCAGAGTCTGGCATTCGAAAGGAGGTTGTTGATCTCCAAAGAGAGAATCAATGGTGTTCGACGCAACTGTTCGCGAGAGTCAGTGCATGGCTCCTTCGGCAGCTGCCGAGACGAGACAGCCGCTGCAACGGTCAAACGGTCACGGCCGTCGCGGTCGGGCCACTTCGTTTCTTCACAAACGGAACTGTCCATCTCATCTTCACTGATGATCAACTCCATCCTGCCACCGCAAATCGATTTCCAGAGAACGTCTGGCAAGTCTGCAGGCACGTAGCCACAACAACCAGCTCCTCACCTCCGCGTTCAGGATGCCCGCACTTTCCCCAAGGACAAGGATACATCAATACCAGGGTGAAGCCAAGGTAGCCGACGCGAGTCAATAAACGCAGAACCCTCCAAAGTTCTGACCTCACGGAACAAAAAGCGATCTCCTCGTCTGCTATATCCTGCTGCTATAGGCATCTTCTTACCAAAACGGGAAGTACCATCATTCGTGACTTGACATGTGAAAAGTCCAGTCCTCTTGGCATCTCTCTCTCTCTCTCGCGGCACTCGGAAGCTGAGAAGCTGACAGCCTGACACCACCGTACTAGCCTCCAAATCTCGTACTCCAGGGACTCCGCTGTAGCGCTGGCCCCGATCGGTAGTAGCTACTGACTACTATTGCTTCGTATTTCTAGGGCCACCTGGCGTTCCTAGCGAATGCCCGATGTTTCTCTTTAGCACCACGACGGACTCTCTCTTCGTCAGGTGCGCTCCCTGTACAGAGACGATTTAGGCTGATCACAAATACAAAAGGGATGAAGGTGGGCACAGGCCGGATAAGAGGCAAATATCGGCCGATGAGATGGAAGTTGCAGTGCTCGTATACAAAGGGATGGTGATTTCCGGTCTTACGGTGACGAGAGATTGACCGGTGCGGCCGGTAGATACGACGTGTTCGAAAAAGCTCACCGTCGCTGATGGAAGTACGATGGCCATGGAGGAGCGAGCTCAGGTGCTCGCTTCTCTCCGAGGTCAGCGTCGTTACGATCTCCTGGCTGCGATTCCAGCGACACAGTCACACAGGTCATCGCGAGATCGAAGAAGGTCCCGCAAAGACTCTGCAGATCTTCATCTGGGATGGACAGGCGTCCCTACCTGACTTGGATGCAAAAGCCTTGGAGACTGCAATGCCAATGTGCACACACGAGAACACGAATTGTGAACACATCACAACCTCGATAATCTTCACTTTCATCACTTCCAACTCCCACCGATGTCACGGCAATACGAAGACTTCCAAGCCATGTTCATTGATGACTCGCAAGCAATAATGGCTCGGAACAACGTGCCTGTGTACCTGTCTTGAGCTTCTTTCCAAGATACTGCAGAAGCGAGGCAACAACGGCACTTCACAGGGCAAAGTTGATGCAAGCACCCTTCTCGTCTCTTTTCAATACTATGGCGTGGTCGTTGCTGACTCGTTTCCATGTATTGTTCCTGAACATGAAGCTCGACTCGGCTGTGATGTAGCTACATGCCTGAGCATGAAAAATCAGCACAAGGGAGCTCAAAAGCAGCTCTTGCATACCGTACATACATGTACCTGACCGCTGTCTTCGACCGTGCATGCAGCTATTGTAACCGCGGTTGAACGCGTATATGCATAATAGCTTGACTATATCACGTACAGATGATACGGCGGTGATGCGAGTACGCACAAAGACGATATACGGCATTAAATGGCTCACGTACAGTTGAGCAGATGAGTAGGTAAACACGATTCCTCACAACAATTCTTACCGCCTCCGGCATCAAACGGTCTACGCAAACTTGCCAAGAGATATGTTTCTCCGTAATACTCATCGATGACCTAGGACGACACTCTCGCCTTCACTTCAATGCTATCCTTTGCCCTCAGTATGGAAATGCCGTTCCTCCCTTCACTCTACAGCATTAGGCTGTGTAAGGTGCGCGTTCTGGCTGACAAGGAAGCAAGAGACTTCTTGAATGCAGTCAGTTCGATCATGGCCTATATTCTAGAACCGAACTCACTACATGCACAGCCAGGGCAAAACTTCCATATCGGAACGAAGTGACTGTCAAAGTTTTCGTCACCAGCACTTGTAGCACAATGCTATATTGATGCTACTCTCACTTGACTACCTAACTACCACCTTTCACCTCCCCTTCTGTTCCTGCTCCATCCTCATCCTCTCCTCCTCCGCCCTCAAAATCGGACTCCCCTTCGCCCTCTCCTCCCACAAACTCCCCCTCCTTCCCCCAACCTCCTCCCTCAACACCCCCGTCCCCTCCACAAAATCCCAAAACCTCTTCTCCCCATACCGACTCGCCCGATTCATCCCCTCACTCATCCCAATCCTCCTATCATCCACCAAACCCCTCAATTTGCTCCATAATCCTCTCTCCGCGTAAACCCTCGCCATAGCCTCGAGCGCATCCCAACCTGGAGTTTTCCCAGCCTGTCGCGCGGCGCGGAGGAAATCTTCCATGGGCCGGGTGCCGATGAGATGGTGATGGAGGGCGTAGGATTTGATCATGCGGTCGAAGAAGATGTTATCGACGTGGGTCATGAAGCCTGAGCCGCGGTCTTTGAGTTGACGCCAGAGGGCGTCGATGGCTTCGAAGTCGGGGGTAGGTTGGCGGTCGAAGTAGGATGCCATGAGGATTGTGTAGATGTGAGGAGTAGGTTTGAGACCGGTGGAGAGCATGTGTGCGAAGACTGCTGATGCGGCTTTGTCGTTTTGGTAGCGTTTCAGGAGGCGGTCGATTATGAGAGCGTAGCCTTTTACGTCGATGCCGGAGGATTGTTCGGCGCGGATGCCGTCTATGAAGGCGATGATCTTCTCTCGCTGTTCTTCTGAGGATAGATTCTCCACGAAACCACCGTCGAAGAGTCCATTGAGTAAAACATTCCACGTCGTACTGTTAGGCTGCATACCGTGCTCCCGCAGTCTACGGAGAATGTGTAGTGCCCCGTCTATCTGTTGGTTGAGCATGGCTTGTGACAGGAGCGCGTTGTAGGTAATCAGATCTGGCTCAATACCGAACGAGCGACCCCACGCAATAGCTCTTGGAAGCTCTGTTGATTTTATAGTCGCAAGACCGGAGACTGCTGCATTCATGACCTCAAGCGTCGGTCGTGCGACACCGTCTATCGAGCCTGGGTACTGAGAGAGCAGCCAAGGAAACAGCTGAGGGTCTGCGAGCGTCTTCTGCTTTTGAGCTCCCGTAATCCCTTTAACAGCCTTACCTCTGGCCGCCGCATACCATTCCTGGCCCATCTCACTGAGCGCATTCAGTCCCAGCTTCGGGCTTCTCAGTGTTATCAGACCTGAGATACGAATGGACCAGGCGAACGCATCGGGCTTGTGACCAGCCTCCCGCATCTTGCGCCAGAATGCTTCCATTCCCTGCACGTCTCGTGCGTTCTGAGCTCCGCGCATCATCACAGTGAATGTCTTCATGGAAGGTTTATAGCCCAGGCGAAGCACATGGCCCCATATTTCAATGGCCGCTGGGGCATTGCGCACAGAAAGCAATGCCAGGAGCAGAGCTTCGTAGACCTCGATGGGCAAGATCTGCGGATCATTGGAGTATCGTGCGGAGAAGGCCAACGTCTCCTCGCGAAGTTGCTCAGCGAGATGCATGTCCTTACGCTCTGTGGCGCTGTACAGACGGTGGACTTGTGTCTTAGCAAAGCGTTCCACTGCAGGGTCCGAAGGCTTCGAGTCGAAGTGAACGGGAAGATCAATGAATGCTTCTGCTTCTTCATCAGCATCCGCAATATGCTCAGCTGAGGTCACCTTGGAGTCCTTCGACGCTTCAGCAGTCCGCTGATCCGAATGTGCCACCTCTGAGGGCTGTGATGAAGTGAGCGGTTCAAGGTTCAAGCGCGCCATCAGTGACTGGTACTGCTCTAGGAGAGTTTCGTCTTCGAGTGATGATATCTTCATCGATAAGCTGATTGGCATGTGAGGCAGTGGTCCGCTTTGAAGCATGACAGCAAGCAACCGCGTGAATGGTGCACAGCCTGATGTTGCATCGAACGGCTGCTGTGTTCCACCACCAGCCGACGCGGACATGGAACGAAGCAAATCCAAGGTAACCAGGGCAGAGCTTGCAAAGTCGTCTCGCTCGGGATCTCGCTTGCCCGTCCGTGAATTCACAGACGAGGGAACAAGCACGCTTAGCATCTGTTCAAATGATGGCGGGCGGCCACCGAATTGGGAAGCTGCGAAAGTGCTAGGTGGAGGCAAGAACGCCCAATCCGATCTGCTACCGATCGCAGAAATGGTTCCCCTTCGCTGGACGTCCGTAGGTTTGTCTCCCGTTTCCTTTCGTAAGAGGTGTGATGCCACGACCAGTCTCCATGCTTTAATCAGCTCATCTACACCTCTCTGAAGCGCGACTTGCGACTCTGAATTGGTGAAGCGTAGATCTGAAAGCTCGCTGGCCATTCGCCATAGCATCCGCCGGCAAATAGCTTGCCTCAAGTAGCTGATGCTGTTCAACAGCAGCATGACTTGATGGGGAGTGGGCATGTCAGGATCCACCTTTGCACCTTTCAATCCATTTATCCAATGGTCCATGCTCTTGTCAACCAGGACCATGAGCGCTGGCCCAAAGCGCTGCACGTAATGCACTGCATACACTTGATATAGGGGAAAATGGAGACATCTTCCCTCCAGCTCTTGCAACGCTTGCCATGTGCCTTTGAGGTCGCCGGCCAGACTTCGCTCGATCACGGCCTCGGCACGCTCCTTGAGAGCGTTCGGGAGGTGATCCTTGGGTTTATGGATGACGCTACCAGGAGGTGAGTGGTGCGAAGGCCTCCTCTCCGGCTGCGATCCTCGAACTCTGCTGCCATCTCGAACGGGTCTCTCGTGTCTCGGCCTGTCTGTGACCTTGAGCTGCGATAGAAGCTCTTCGGGCTGCAACTCTTTCCTCGAGTATCTTCCAATCACGCCGGAGCCATTGCTGCTGCCATTGACATTGGTGGTAGTTCGCTGATCGAACAATGGATTGGGTCGGCGAGCCGGGGCGTCTTGTTTCTTGCGCGTTGACTGAGAAAAAGATCTCGAGCCATTGCTGCGGACTGAGGCTGCCAGAGATGATCGTGCTCGACAAGTGGCACATACCCAGGGAGTTGCCATCGCCTCACGGGCATCATGACCAGAAACGCGACTTTGGGAACACGCGAATGGACCTTTGCAGGCTAACTCAAAGGAGATGCCGTCTTCCGCCGTTGCAGCTGCCCACGGCAAACCTTCCCTCACTGCTCTCTCGCTTCCACATCCCGGCTTTCACGTGCTGAACTCTATGCGCGGCGGCAGTCTCAAACAGGAACACCCGAACTGTGCATCCAACGTCCAACCTCCGCCGACGACAACTGTTTCACGTTCCTGAGACTCAGATCTGTGAGAGCCTCACACATCCAGATCTATTAGATCAACACGACTTCTCTAGCAAACCTACCATGTTAAATCTATAGAGACCCGCTTCTGTTGATCGGAAGCATCCCTGCCCAACATGACGACCCTCCAACCCAGACCGCCTTACAGCGACGACGAGATCGCGAAGCTGTACCCGCAAAACCTCGAACTCCAGCAAGTCCAGATCATCCTCCGCCATGGCGAGCGCACGCCTGTGTCCGCTCGCTTTAAGAATGCTGGGCTGCACGGAACATGGCCATACTGCAGAGCAGCAAACGAGTTGAAGTCCGCAGTACTTGCTGCCGATGGGTCATGGGATACATTAGCTTGGAAGAGGAGGATGGAGACATTTGGTGCAAACGACACACCAAAGCTAGCAGAGGGGCCAAAGGGCGAGATTGATGCTGTGTGTCAACCTGGTGAACTCACGGATAGAGGGCGAGAGACGACACTGGCATTAGGACAGCGGATACGGAATCTCTACGTTCATCAGCTACGCTTCCTGCCAGAGTTCCTGGATGAGCAGTCGAAGGCGAAAGTCAGCTTGAGGGCAACGCCTATTCAAAGAGCGCTGGAAAGCGTACAGCAAACTTTCACTGGGCTATATCCCTCAGCTTCACGGTCGCCAGGTATGCTCCCACCCGCGATTGTCCAAAGATCAATGCAGGATGAGACACTGTTCCCGAATGAGGGCGGGTGCAAGCGATTTGCAGAGCTATCACACGCATTCGCCGATCGAGCTGCAAAACTCTGGAACGACTCACCGGAGATGAAGTACATTAACAAGAAGATTGGCAAGTGGATGCCCAAGGACAGCCCGGTGATCAAGGTCGATAGCCATCCCCGGCTGAGCGGTATCATGGATTCTGTGAATGCCACACTCGCACATGGCCCGGCCACCAAGCTTCCACACGAGTTCTACGACGAGAAAGTCCGCTCCAACATCGACCGCATCTGCGTCGAAGAATGGTTCGCAGGCTACCAAGAAAGCACCGAGTACCGCAAGCTCGGTATCGGCGGTCTCATCGGCGATCTGGCACAACGCATGGTCGAGCACACTGCAGGCATTCCCAAAGAAGGCCAGGACGAACCTCTGAAGATGAGCCTGTCCGGCTGTCATGATACTACCATCGCAGCCACGCTCTCCACACTCGGAGCCTTCGAGTATGACAAGGATAAATGGCCGAACTTCACCTCATCCATCGCATTCGAGCTCTTCAAATCCAAAGACGCCCCTGCCACATCACCATCCGGCACAGTCTGGCCAAGTAAAGAGAGAACCTGGTGGTTCTCCCTCTTCTCCTCACCGAAAGCCTCACCCGAATCCGCTGCTCGCGAACCACTCAACAACATGCCACAATCAAGCAAAGATAGCCTCAAGGACCACTACGTCCGGGTACGGTACAACGACAAGCCGGTCACTCTCCCATTCTGCAAGGCTGCTGGAAGACATTTGGAAGGCGACGAGAGTTTCTGCACTCTTGCGGCTTTCAAGGAGGCTGCTGATCAGGTCACGCCAAAAGACTGGAAGACGGAGTGTAAGAGCAATCTGGGGAGTTCGGCGTTTCCTGAGAGGGTCCAGCCACCGCCGGGGGTTGTTCCTGTTGTGGTTGCGTGAGCTCCATCATGACGAGTATGAGCAAAGACGAAAGGAGTTCAATGGCTAAGTGGCGGGATTGGACATGAAATGGGGGCAAAAGGCGTCGATACAGAGAGGAGAGACTAGACGTTTATAGATTTCTAGACGAGACGGTTTTCGGCTTTCAATCGAATCCTACAATACCCACCCCCATTACAAACCAATCATATCATATATCCTCATGTACGCATAATTTTCTATGTACTCCATACAAACCCAACCCCGACCCACCCTTCCCAAGAAGCTTCTTTTTCTCTCCCTCAAATGAGTCCCGTCCCGTCCTGTCCCTTCCCTCCCATTCACCCTTCACCTTCTCCTTACAACCTCGCCCTCTCCCCACCATCACCAACCCTCAACCCCTCCTCCTCCACAATGCCTCGCGCAATGCCTCGCGCAATCCCCATACAAGTAATCATCGGATTGACCCCTGAAGCTGAGGGGAACACGCTAGTATCCGCGATGTATAGTCCTTGTGTATTCCACACCTTGCCCTTCGGATCCACCACACTATTCTTCGCACTCGTGCCCATCCTGCACGAACCCATCTGATGCGCGGAGAAGAAACCTGTCCCGGGGGAAGGGAAGCCGTGGGTTCGAAGTTTGGAGATCCAGGTTGTGAATTCGGGGTCGGTGATTGAGGGGTATTCTATCGAGGAGACAGTGGTTTTTGTAGATTCGTCCGCGGAAGGACGGATGTAAGGACCTAGACCCGGAACAGCGGCATGGATTTCCCGGGCTCCTTCCACGTACATGATCTCCGCCAATCTCACCAGTCCTTCCAGGATATGTTTCTTATCATATTTGCTCGGGGAGTATTGGATCGAACAGCGCCCATCATTGGTATCCGGGTAGATTCTTCCACCGTAACGATCGCGAGCGAGGGAGATGTATCCCGTCATGCGACGCATTTTGGCTGTGAATTCTTTGAATTGGAGGCCGGATTGCCAGTCGAAAAGGGGGAGGAAAGAAGAGGGGAGCATTGTAGTGCATTCGAGCTTTGCACCGTACCCTTCTCCGTCGATGTTCTCGAATTCGTTTACGACGGAGGTGAGGATGGCGCCTTCCCAGGGTCGGACGTCCTCGTCCCATACGGCGGCGATCATACTCACGGGGTGGAGATGCAAATGGCGACCGATATGTTTATTCTTGAGGCCGGAGCGCTGGAGGAGAAGAGGAGTGAAGAGCGAGCCGCCGGAGATGATGGTTCGTTTGGCTTTGATGATGACTTCTCGAGAGGTGCGGTCTTCGCCGGAGACGCCGCCCATGTGGTCGCGGGAGGTCCAGGTTCCTTTGACGCCGATGGTTTTGGTGGGGTCGGTTTCGTCGAAGAGGATATGTTTGACTTCAAGACCTTCCATGAAGACTGCGCCTGCTTCTGCGGCGTCTGGGAGGAAAGTCACGATGGGTCCCTTTTTGCCGCAGGTCCTGCAGCCTCTGGTACAGAAACCATCTTCGTGGACTTCACCTCCGGTGTTCTGGGGGACGGCCTTTGCAGTCCAGCCGAGTTTCCTTGCACCTTCGAGCAGGACGGCGTTGCCCTTGTTCTGTTTGACATTCGTGAGGCCTACGCCCATGCGGCCGCATACTGCGTCGAGATCGGCTTGGAACACGGAGCCTGTGAATTGAGTGAGTCCGAACTTTTGAGCCCATTCTCTGCGAACATAACCTTGGGGTTGCAGGGAGGCACTCCAGTTGATGGTACCACTGCCGAGATGTCAGTAATCATCTTCTGATGCTAGTGATCAGATTAGTGATATGAAATGGGTATTTAACATACCCGCCTCCCCAAGTTGAACCTGCAACCACTGAGATACTACTATCGTCAGACAAGATGACACCTCCGTTGCTGAACACATGAGCTGCCCTCTTCTCCTGCATAGGAAAGTGCTCAGGCGTCCAATAGTACGACTTCTCTACAACGAGCACTTTCAAACCAGCTTCTGCCAGCGTTTTGGCTACAACGCCACCACCGCAGCCGCTGCCAACGATCACTACATCTGTCTCGATGATTTCAGGAGCCGGCGCAGCTGCCGGTGGCAACTGAATGAACCTGAAGCCATATCCAGCTGGTGCTGCGGTGGCGTACACGGGAGCGTGAGGGTATCCTAACACACGCTCAACTGCGGGCGACGTCCTGAGCCAGATTGCTCTCACAAGCTGGGTGAGTGACCTGTTCAGTTGGCGTAGCAGCGGGATACGAGAACTGCCCCAATTCAGGAGAATCTGTTCGCGATCACGAATGGGGAGACTGTCCAAAGTCGTCGCGTGACCAGTGAGTAGCAGTGAGCCGGCACGAGTACTAGATGCGGTAGCTTTTGGTCAGCACATGATTTACTACAGCAAGTACTTCGGTCCCGCCTCATTGTTGGGATGGGACAAGTTCGGTGTTGGGTCGGAAAGCCGCTAGGTCCACCGAAATAGCAAGAGGGTCTACAAAGCAGGCGCGCGGCAGTTCGTGAAATCAATTCAAGGTGGGAACTTCTTACTTCAACGCGTTGAGAATGAATAATAGCCCATTCCTAGCGGTGTCGCTCATGTGCTCAGCTACCATACGAGCCACCAGCTCCTTGAATTCCGGCTGTGCGGCAGCGCCTTCTGAGAGATACGCGAGAGCGGTCTCTTCGGCGCCGGTTTGGTCAGGTCTCGCCAGCTTTCCGATCCGGTTGACGGCGGCATCGTACACCTGGCTCCGCAGAGGGTGTTGCAGCAGACGATTGCCGTTTGCAGCACGGGTGAATGACGGTACAACCGCGTCCGCGATTGCGACCAGTATACTCCATTGCTGCGTGCTCAGGGGATCCTGTTTGGGAGGAGGCGGCAGAGGAGTATCTGCAACCGCAAAGGTTGTGTCGACAGCGGACATGTTCGTATCTTCTACCGGTATCTGTACTCCTGAGGCAAAGGTTACATGCGATAGATCGGCCCGAGCTGCCCGTGCCCGATCCCGGTATCAGTAGCTCGCTGTATGGCGGAGGAGGAATGTGGAGGTGAGGTCCAGTGAGACCCAGCAAGCAGTTGGTGAGTGACCTGTTCGAAAGCTACCTCAGGCTGACGCACCGCTGGCACATGCGAGAGGTGCCGAAGTGTCAATGCTGGAACGCTGCCACTGCTGCTCCACTGGCTGGCGCAGTCCCTTCGGTACAGTAGCTGTAGCTGTCGTCGTCCCCGAAGCCGTTTGATGCGTCTGGCGTTGTCCCACAGCAGTTGCGGTGGAAACGTCAATGTCGTCCTCGCGCAAAGAGCGGTTTGAGATTGAAGGGCTTGGCTCGGCGACAATGCGAATCTGGGTGAGGATATTCATGCTGGCGCGCGCGAGATCCAGCCGAGGCAGCGAGGCCCAGGGACCAGCGTGTGAAGAGGTGGGCTTTCAGCACCCTGGCGTGGCACAAAGCATGCGCTTACTCCAACCACTCGAGAGTCTCAACGTCACACCAATAAGTCCTACAAGTGCTGCTTCAGTGCTTTGCTCCTGGAGACGCATCATCCACCGTCTGTCAGGACTCGCCCGGCGACCAGGTCGCGGCACGGTCAGTCGAGCGCTGATTGCAGCGCGATAGAGCTACGAGCAGGCGATTCATATCTCTCCTGCGCGACGTGGTCCGGGGAGAAGCCTGTCTTTCTTGATCTCGACTGCCATCCCGGCAACCGTCGGCACAGACCAGACTTTGGCGCTAGTCGGTGAAATGCAGGGAAGCGTATGCCGGTGTGAAAGTGGCAGATAAGCAGCTGTGATATGTGATTGGCTGTATAGTCAGTGGCCGGCAGTTCCTTTTTGTCAATACAACCAGGCCGGCGCTCCCCACCAATCGCGCGGCTCTCATATGCGAGTATCAATATCTCTGCTGGAGCGATGCCTGTCGCATGCCTGCAATGCTTTGCATCAGTCGACCCCAGAACGGTCAGGATGTGCTCATTGCATATCATCGTACTCCGAAAAGGTATCGCTGAGGGAAAGTACAGCCAAGGCAGCATGTGCTCGCGTGGCAGTCGTTGTGAGAGCGTCAACGCTGCTGGAGAGAGCCAAAGGCGAACAATTTGCAGGTAGTGTGCACCGTGGCGTCGGCGCAGCGCGAGCAGGCTGGTGGTCGTGGTGGGAAAGTTGAGAAGCGCACGCGAACTCTTGCTCGAGGGAGAAAAGCGCCGACCCACCGCTTCATCGTCTACCGCTCTAGCATCTCTGGCGAGGAGCTTATTGCCCTCACCCTTGTCGGGCGGAAGCAGCGACTGCGCGCGGATACCACGCATACTTACTTCGCCTGTCGCCCAAGTTGTGGCTGTCCCTGTATGCTGTCCATTCCTTTATGAGTGCCGGCTGATAGGAAAACATACCGACCTTTCTTATCAGCGCCTCGCACCACTGGCACCAATTGGAGCCTCTGCCTGACAACTCCTCCAGCCAGGGACACTCCGGCACCTCGTCGATCGGCGCGCGATAGACCAGGTCTCTCCAGACCGCTTCGAAACAGGAGTTCGGGTTCCGGACACGACAGACGACGTAAAGGAAGGCCTGCGAGCCGCCGCCTACTCATTGTCTGCGTCGTCTTTGTCCGCCCAGAGACGATACCGTAGCCACTTTCGCCCCATTACATCGACCGCATCGCACCTTCCACCGGGTCGACGCTTGATTACCAGCAAATGATACGTACCCAAGTACCGATCACTCACTTCAGGGTCCCGAAATGATGGCAACGACTACCTCATTCGCGACGAACACGTCCAAATACTATCTGAACAACACTTGCGCCGGTCCATCACCGCCAGAGACTTATCTATACGGCACCAACAACCCGATGAGCCAACAATCGAACACCCCACCCTCCAACAACATCTCCCCCACCAACTACCATGCGAACGTGAAGCAGCTGCGACAGCCTCGACAACCGCTGTACGTGCCAGCCGCTTTGCGACCCACCGATAAGACAGCTCGGCCAACAGACATCCCCGGCCGGCCACGCGCCCCCGACACACCACCGACCAGCAATGAGAACAGCTTCGATAGCAAGACCGACTCCCCGGCTGCGGTCGAGTTCACCGGCTTTCAATTCGGCCAGGACAGCTTGGACAACGAGTCTTTGCGACGAGGTCTTAGCCGGGCCACCAGCGAGTCCTACTCGATAGAAGAGTTGGGTGACGTGACCGGGGTGCCGACAACAGCGCATTGGAAGCCTGATGAGTCTTCAAACGCCTGTTACGTGTGCAAAGAGTCATTCACATGGTTCTTCCGAAGGCATCATTGCCGTCGGTGCGGAAATCTCATCTGCGACTATCACATCAAGAACATCGTTCCGCTCGACCAGAACGCGCGGATCCACCCTCGAGGATACATGAGCAAAGCATGCAATCCCTGCTTCGACGAATGGAAGCTGATCAAGAAGCTTCATCATTCCCGAACGAGCTCCATCGCAGAGTCCTCCAACAGCTCTCAAGGCACCGCCATGCCTATACCCAACCTGCCCAAGCCGAACGAAGATGTACGTATCGGCAGCATGGCACGCTCCGAGGGTGGCATGGTCTGGTCGACCTTTTAACGAATACGACTTTTAACATCATAGACGGGTACGATCACCAACAAGATCACATACCTCATGCGACACACGAGACCAACAGCACGGAGTTATGCCTTTATTGATTTGGGATTATTATTGGGACGGCAAACACTCCTGCGTTCAAGCGGTTCGCTTCTTTGGACCTGAGAGCGATTTCGCTCCTGGCCTCTGCTGTTTTTGCATCTTAGCGTTTTCAGCGATCTTTGTGATACCCCAGTGGCAGTATGCACAATAGATCGATCATGCTTTTTACAGGATTCCCCCCAAACGGCGTCGTATTATGGAAGCAAGTTGAATTGCTTTTGGGCTTCATTGCCGACTTTGTACTACTATTATATAGATATATCCTCGTCGATTGATATACGAGATGCGGTAATACACACTTTTGATATGGCTTGGGACATCTCGAACTCACCCTTATCCTCATGTTCCTCTTGCTCGTCTCCTCACCGCCGATACCTGCTATCACTCCTCACACGCTCTTCGTGTTGACATCAAATTGTGGTCTGATGATCTCGGCCTCCACTCCACGCTGGCTTCAAGCCTTCAACAAAAATAAGCGCAATGTCATTGGTCTTGTCAGCGTTCGTCATTGGTGGATCTAGACGCCCGGACCCATCGCTTTTTAGCGTTAGTACGCAGGTCACACAGACCAGACCAGGCTGTGATAGGCATTCACTTCCCTGTTCACTTTTATAAAAGAGGCAGGAGCGAATTTGTTGGATCACGATGAAGGAAAAGCAACGTCGGGTGTTAAAAACCACCACAACATCGGCACTTTCACCTGGATGTTTGGTGGGACGCCTCAACGACTGATGACGGAGACCGCTCGCCAGGTATGCACCCCAGGAAAGAGGGAAGAATCCATCTCGTCTCGTGATCTGGAGAGCAGGCTGTACAAGCTGCGAAGCGCGGGTTAGGCTGAGGGCCGGTCAGCAAGCTGCGTTGAGCCGGACTGCGTACTATGGTATACCACAAGTCCGACTGGGATTGTTGGCGCGGCTTAAGAGTGAAGCGTGAGGCTTTGTTTACGGACGCCGAAGTTATCTCAGCTCACCGCTGACAAGCCTTACGCATCAGGCTTGTCAGCGGGCGGAGGGGAGATGGGACTGGGGTTATTGGTGCAGCCTAAGCTACCGGACGATGAACAGGGTGTGGCCAGGTGAGATCTGGATTCTGGATGCTGGATGGATTGCCTATTTGGCCAAGAGGGAGATGGCGGAGATGGCGAGGATGGAAGGTGTCGGGGGTTGGAGAGACTTCAGACCTCACTTCATGCTCGACACTGGATGGGCCATGCTGCGGGCGCCGAAGTGATTTGGGGGTGTGTTGACTGGTTTTGAGGAAGAGATGGGAGAGTTTTAAGATGGATACGCTGGCATGGCAAGTTGGTAACAACATGGCTCTGATCATCCAAGGCCCTCTGGTCTCGCAGAGCGATTGACTCCAAGCAGGCTGCGCACAACATGAGAAAGTCATCTCAGCTTCTCCTTCAACCTCATCAGCTTCCCGGATTCCATCACACGTGAGCTTTCTGGCTCAGCGAGTGGTTGACCGTTCGAGTCTCCAGAATGCTTGAGATCTTTCTTCGTTTGCGGCACTGCTTGAGATCGAGATCAAGTTTTCCGGAGTCCTGTGCCTGTTTACTTCAAACAAAGACTCGGAAGACTTGATCGTTAGAATCAGGAACTGGATTTACTCATCAACAGTGCTATTTACGAAGCGACAGAAGTGAGAACCCCTGGGGTCAGAGGATATGACTGGACGTCATCGCCGTTCCATTGCGCGAGTCGTGAGGCTTTTGAGTTCGTGGCGCAACGGCTCCACGACACTTCAACTTCAAATTGCAGCACCAATTCCTCCAAGGCACAGGCACGCTCTTAACTTGCAGCAATAGTTTCACGAAGACGACGCTACTGAACGCTTTGCCAATCGTTCGCTGAGCATTAATACGCTGTCCTTAGGGACTCTGAATTCTGAAGAGAAGTTGTTTATGTGGAAACGCCTCCGCATGCTAAATCCGTCTACGAGCAAGATCTACAGGAGGATGCAACTCACCATCTCGTCAGCTCAACGGCCGCCTTGTTACATACAAACTTGACGACAGAGGCGGACACAAGCGACATGACGGACGGCACGAACACGCGCAGTCATCAGATAGGCAAAGAACCACATCGTAGGTCTTCCATTCACCTCTACTTTTCAGCCCTGAGCCACACTACTCTCATCCAAGTCCAGTCTTTACAGCACATTCCATTCTTTCGAGATGTTCTCATCAATTTTTGTTGCCGCATTGGCGACGACAGCGACTGCGTTCTCCCACTCTCGTCTTCACCATCAACATGAGCAACGAGACGCACTGCCGGTGTACGAGACTATGGTCCTATTGCACCACAACATCCATCGCCAGAACCATTCGGCTCCAGATATCAAATACGACAACGGAATCGCCGCCACCGCACAGAAAATCGCCGAAAGCTGTACATTCGCTCACAACATGTATGCCATCAACCACCCATTCATCTCCCCTCTTCTCCCCTCCCCTCTCTAATCCTTCTCGTATGAATAGGAACACAGACGGCGGCAACTACGGCCAAAACATCGCCGCCGGCGTCCCCGCCTCCAACATCTCCGCCGTCATCACCGACCTCTGGTACAACAGCGAAGTCAACTACTTCTCCGGCCAATACGGAAAAGATTCCCCGGACATGACACATTTTGAGAATTATGGACATTTTTCGCAGATGGTGTGGAAGGGGACGACGCATGTGGGGTGTGCGACACAGCATTGTCCCGATGGGGTGGTGAATGGGGCGGGGACGAAGGATTTTACGGTTTGTAATTATGTTGGGGCTGGTGAGTATTTTGATGGAGATGTGGTGGTGTGAGAGGGTGGTGTGCTGACTGATTGTGTTTTCTAGGGAATATGGGAGGCGAATGGGCGAAGAATGTTGGGGAGCCGAAGGGGCTTCCAACTGCGGAGTGGCATCGTGGTATGAATTAAGGTAGGATGGATCGCGTGCGAGCATGGTGGGCCTCATTGTTTCTGGGCGCTTTGGTGTTCTCGACCTCTGCAGAATCAAGTTTTGTTTGGAAGTGCTCCAATCATGATACAAGCGGTCATCGTTCTTTGCCTTCAGCACAAATTTTTCCATATTCAAGACTTCCTGTCCACAGGCTGCTCCTTGATAGTCGCCTTGTAAATATGCTTCTGCCCGGTCAATAACCAAACGCCCTTGCCATGAGCTGGCTCAAGATTATAGATGATGTCTCCTGGAGTGTTGATCTTTCCCAGCAGGAAACCGGTATCAGGCTCGACGATATCAACACCACCGTAGACTCCGACCAGTAATATACCGCTCTTCGTGACGCGTACACCGTCTGGCCATCCACCTTCAACTTGATAGACGAGCCTGGGGTTCTTGAGCGGGCCAGTCTTGTGTACATCAAACGCCCAAACAGCACGCTGGCTGCTAGCAATGCCGTTCGTCGTGTTCGAATCGGCCACATAGAGCGTCTTCTCGTCCGCCGATAAAGCCAGGCCGTTGGGCTTGGTGACGACCGAGTTGGAGATTGCCTGTAGTTGCTTCCTTTTTGGGACAAACCGATAGATGCTCTGAGGGAGTTCTGGGGTCTGAACGCCAGGCCATTTGGAATCGGATCCATATGTCGGATCTGTGAAGTACATGTTCGATTGAGAGTCGAAAATCAGGTCGTTGGGACTGTTGAGGTGTCGTCCACGGAAGTTGTTGACAATAGGCACTGCTTTTCCGGTGTCTTCCGTAATGTTGACCGCGTGGATGCCGCGCACGGTTCCGCCATTCGTCGCAAGGTAGACGATGCCATTATGGAGAGTACCTCCATTGATATTCGATAGCTGAGGATCCAGAGTGATTTTGCGGACAAGGTGCGTGTCGATGTTGATGGCGTACACGAATCCGGCTTCAGAGGTATCGCTGTACAACAACTCATTCGAGTCCGGCAGATAGACAGGGGCTTCGTGGACATGCCCTTGGCCTGGTGGAAAGTCTTGTATCTTCTCCAGCTTGGCATTGGTACCTAGCACGTCGAAGACAGAATCGTCGTAGCCAATGAAGTCTGCGGCTTTGATCTGATTAAGACCTGTTGTGACGCAAGGTTCTGTCGGAACAATATCATATAAAGAGGATGCTGCAGTCCACTCAGCTATGCTATCAGACACCAAGCTCATGTCGTCTCACGCACTGATATTGCCGCTTGTCCACTCCCCTGGGATGACTGCAAGATTGTCATTCACCAACACGGCATTGATGCTGGCATACCCTGAGGGCAGCGCACTCAGCATCGCGCCTTGAGCTTGCAGACATGTCGTTGCTGGCTCCATGGATTGATCAAACGACGAAGCAAAGTAATTCGAAAAGTAGTCCAACCCGAAAGGCAGCTGTTGGCCCATTATGAACAATCAAAGCTTTTCGCCAAGACGAGCCCGCTCGTCTCCAAGACTCCAACAGTAAGATGCTAGTTGCCGACGTTCTTACAATGAGGAGTCGGGCGTTGATTCAGCGAAAGAGAGTGAAGTCAACAAGGATAGATCGTAGCAAACGAGCGTGCAGAGTGGTCTGGCGTTCTCAGGTGGGGTTACTGCGGCCGTGAGGAGCTCCACCCTGCTTGAACGATTAGCCGGGGCGTAGTATGACACAGTGTTTCTCTGTTGTTGACAACATTTGAGAGCTGAAGGCCAAACGTCGACAGCATATCAAATTGAACCCAGCTTGAAAAGCCATCTGCAACAATCATGACGGTCTACCACATTGGTGAGCATGCTCTTGCCAAGATCCGAAAAGCGTCTAACAAGACGCAGTGCTATTCAAGCTCAAGGAGGGCGTCTCCTCAGACAAGATTGCGGAGTTGGGAACCGCCGCAAAGGACATGGTCGGGCAAGTTCCAGGTACGTCTTGAACCGTGTGCTTGTAGTGGCCCGTGATACTGAGAGGAGTTGCCAGGGCTCCAGCGCCTCGACTTCGGGCCCCCTCTTGCATCAACAGCGCAACGTGCCCAGGGTTTCAACATGGGCCTCGTCGCCATGCTTGACAAGGCGGAAGATGTGAAGGTGTATGCGGAACATCCCGCTCATCTGAAGTAAGTCCTGACCACATCTCGGCCGTGCTGCCAGAATTAACAAGCTGACTTCGGGCAGAGTACACGCGCTGCGAGAGTCGCTGTGTGACTCTACTCTGGCGTACGACCTCGTGTACTAGACGGCCATGGCCATATGCGTGCTTCTGATGAAGGTCTGCCAGACCTGAACTGTGATGTGAGGGCGAGAAGACCGTGTCTCCAGAAAAATAGATTCATCCAAGACATCAGTCGCGGGGGTATAGTCATGGAGAAGTGAGGTCCAAAATCAAATAGAGCCAGACATGGCATATATATGTAGGCATGTGGCAGAGGCACCTGGCCGCGGATGCCGCGCTGATGAGGTGATGCATTGCACTTGGCTACACCTCATGTATCGTGCACGGGAAGAGTTCAGCCTCTGGTTTTGCTTGTCTCCTTGCTTGTGCATGCTTCAAGCAAATATTGAAGGTCTTCATCAAATATTAGCTAAGCCTCCCGCTCCAAGCCTCACACATCGACCTCACACCGGTGTACGGAATCCTTCAGTGTACGCGCCGACGACAAGATAGCAACCTGTGCGCATATCAAAGGCAGCGCATGCCCCTCTCATAGCTTATGAAGAACGAACGAGCTACTCTTACCTCTCCTCTCTACCAACAGACCTCTCCCTCTTCCACTTTCACGCAATGGATCCCCTCGAATGGCGCGAATCAGTTCTCTCCACGCGATCCCTTTCCTATGTTAGCAACATAGGCAGCGTTGGTACACCCGGCACCGCAACGCCCGGACAAGGCAGACCAAACGCCCTCTCTTACTTCCGCACACCTGTTAGAAAAGACACCCGAGATACTTTAGAAAGCGTGGATGAAGATTCGGACTTGGAGATGATGGATGTCAGGAGAAGGGCGTCGATAGGCCTGAATGAGATACCAGAACTGCCAGAAAGTGTGGCCGGCTCGCCCCTCTTCGAGCTACCACGGGAGATCAGAGATCGGATATATGCCCTGTGCTTGTCTTCTCGCGATGGCCTACCCGTGGAATGGCCTCGCCCAACACAATGGCGCATCAACAACCCATACGAGCTCCAGCCTCAGCTCCTCCGAGTGTGCAAGATCGTACATGATGAGGCAGCGCCACTTCTCTACACGCTGAACAACATGACATTTCATCATCCTTCAGATGCCAATGTATTTGTTCGCGCTTTTGCCTCGCCCATTTACGGCCGTCAGATCTCCAACCTGAGCATCCACATCAAGTCTCAGGACATGCGAACCTGGATGCCGTACCTGACTTCTGCAGATGAAGTGCGAAGCCTCAAGGCGGATTTCCCAAACCTCAAGGAGCTTGGCGTGCGCTTCCGAAGCAGCAAATGGAATCCACGAGAGTCCCCTGAGGCTAACCTAAAGACTTGGTCGGACGACAATCGGTTAGACGAGGTGATTGACGGACTTCGCCACGTCTTCTTTCCGCGCGATGCACCACACCAAGGACATGGGAAGCATGAGCAGCATGTACAATCTCGAGATGGCAACCCAGAGATTATGGTCGACAACTCTCACGTACAAAGCCGCTCTCGGGATCGCGCAAGAGGACATGATAACGCTCGATTCGACACTTGCCGCCTCGACCCTCCTATCATCCGTGTTTGCTGTGCTTGCCGTGTCCATTTGCAGCACTTCACTGCACTGACCACACCAGTCGATCACATGCAACGCCCACCTGAGCCCAATGCAGAAAGTCAGATGCCACCAGCGCCGCCAGTGCGAGATGGCGAGTTGTTTCGCGGCTTCACACCAATCGACCTACAGAATGGAATCAAGCAGCTCCATGACCCTGAGCTCGGATCCGCTAACGTTTCGCGTACGCCATACAATCTTCGCAAGGGCGTGCTTATTGCTCTTGAGATCCACGCCATTGATCCCAAGAAAGATCCGACTGAGAGGGCGGTCTGACTAGATGGCTCGTACGAAGTATATTTTGAGGGGTGTGAGATTTGCAGCAGGATCTACGTGTGCTGGGCAAGACCACCGGGTGGTGGACCTGCGATGGTGAAAGAGTGTGCTTGCAAGAAGATGTTTGGAGAGCTTGGTTTGCTATGCTGCTGACTATCTTACGATACTCTCAAGAGGACAGCTCCCCTCAGAAGTCGTCTTCTCCAAACGACTTGTCTTGTTCCCACGCAGGCTTATCAAGCTGCACGCCGCTCCACCACTTGTCGATGAACTGTGCGCAGGATACCGGCTTGATATCCGGAAACTCTTTGTTGAGATCATCACCAACCATCGCCCATCCTCTGGCCAGCTGAACCCGCGCCTGATTGTAGAAGGTCTTGCTTGGATCTTCGGCAGCCTCCTTCTCAAGATCCGCAAGAGCATTCGTCCTAATCAGGAACTTGCGCGACGAGACCTTCTCCAACATCGAAGCGATTTCCTGGAACGACGTGACGTCGCCCCTCATGCCCAGGTCCTCTGGCCACTTCTCGAGATCAAGAGCTCGCCACACGAAGTGCGCAATGTCTCGCATATCAGTCATCACCAATGGCGCGCTGCCGTCGCCAGCGAAATCTGCAGTCCCGGCTTTGATGTTGATGACGAAGTTCCAAGGTCGCATTCCGGCTAAGGCTTCTTCCTCGCCAGTCTTTGCGCCTTCACGGATACCGACTTCTGTTATTGGCTTTGGCGTTCCAGTGGCCAGTGCAGACATGAACAGGCCAACGTTGAAACGAGTACACTGCAGGCCGGATTTCTTCGCCGCATCCCAGACAACTGCCTTCGGCTGGTACAGATCCACGCCTTCGTAACCATTCCCAGCGTATTCGGATGGCGAAAATCGCTTGACGCCTGCCTCTTTCGCGGCGCTGATCAGAGCCAGTTGAGCGTCGAGCAGACCTTGCAGGGAACCGCCGATCACAGAGAGCAGTGTGTGCACGCCTTGCAGAGCCCTGACCAGCTCTTCGTGATTTCCGTAGTCGACGGGACGGACATCAATGCCTTGCTCTGCGTACTTTGGCTGCGCGGAGCGGGAAAGAAGAACGATCTTGTGCTGCTGGCTTTTGTTGAGATGGATGAAGGTTTTGAGCATGGTGAGGCCGAAGCCGGTGGTTGCTCCTGCTAGAGCGACTGTGACCATTTTGGATGTCTTCTTGAGGTTTCAGAGGAGGAAGAAAGGGAATGTTGGATGGATGCGAAAACTCAATTGCAGAACGAAAGATGTCGATACTTATCCTCGATCCTTCCTCAGCCCTACTTTCTCGATTTGGAGTCCTCCTCGAGCCGACTTCGTCAGAGAGGCGGTTTGTTCGCCCGAAGAAAGCGGATCAGAGATGGTCTGGTTGGTTCAGACCGATGCTTTGGCTGAGAAACGCAAGTTGACACGGCGATGGATGCAGCATGAGAGGGCAGACGGTCTTATATCGATCCGAGCAAGTCACCTGATGAGCAAGTTTTCGGGAGTGGCCGAAGATCCTGGTTAGCGCCGTTTGGAGTTCCTTCCTTTGCTGGTTTGCGGATAACGGCTTGACTTCACTTCACCTCCTGAAGTTGCGGCATATACGAAGTATACAGTCCCTGGCAATGAACAACACCCTGTCCTCATTCTTGGTCGATTTAGCTGCTCCCACGCAAGTCCTACACATCTGCTCCATCTAGGTCTCTCATCGCTACGTCAACGTCCTTGCCTGCAGATGGATGGTCGGCTGTGTTTCGCGTATTGCACACAGCATACATAGGAGACGGCAGGATGTGTTGCCAACGGCATATCTGTTTCACACTGCTTGAATGGTGCCATATTCTGGAATCAGGTGAGTGCTGCAGCAAACGCGTATCTCCTTCATCCGACCAGAGTCTCCACGCGCCACGTGGGCATCTGAAGGTGAAGGTCAACGGCCATGCAGGAAAATGCCAAACGTCTGCTTCCCTCACTGCAGCCAATCCTCAATTTTCATGATCTACTTCTCAACCCTCACCTCCCACTCGACATCTTCACGTCGCGCAACCACCTCCTACCCAACTTCGACAAATCACTCGCCAACACCGCACAATAACGACTGGCTTCATCACCATCACACGCTCGTCTGCAAATAAGATGGCAGCCGAGTGACAGCCGCCTTCACCACATACATACGCACCGGACTCCTCTTGCATCCGCAGCCGCTACGATGGCTCCGACTCCAAGTACGGGCCCAGAGCCTCAGTCTACTTACACGCCTGCTCCAGGCGAGCCGAACATCAATGGAGGCGACAACATCTCGGGCCACGGTGCCGTTATGTTCGTGATCACCATGTTCTACTTGCTGTGGACGTCGATTGTGGTCTACGGTCTCTACAGGCTGTACGACGCCCGCGAAACCCAGGCGGTCAAGGTTCGAGACTTGCGATTGATCAACTTGGGCGTGCTGTCCATCCACGCATTCATCACTGCCGTCTGTACGGCCGTTTGGGCCGGCGGCAAGTTTCCTTGTGCTGCCCGCTTCTGGGTTGTCTCGGTGATGCTTCCGCTTTGCGTCGCAGCTTTCCAGATCTCGAACGCCCGCCTCGCCACTTATCACGAACTCAACAGCACTGTTGAGACTCACTCTCTCAACGGTGATCGGGCCCACGGGTTGTCTTGGGGCCCGCCTGGCCTGCGGTCGTGGAAGCGAGCAAGTACTACGCAGAAGACATTCGTGCTCATTGGTATCGGCGCCTTCTCTCAAGTGGCTGGCTCTTTCCTTGTCTACTTTGGATCTAGAAGATTCCATGAAGGTTTCGGTCTTTGGGGCATTTCGCATGACGAAACGACCGATTGCCTCTATGGCTGGGAATGGTATGCATCTTCCTGCTCATGCGTTGTTCAGCCGTGCTGACTTAGAACAGGGTTGTATCTGTCGCCTGGGAAGCTGGCTGGGCGTGGTCCAGCGGACTGATCCTCCTTTATACCGTACGAAAAGTGCAGGATCCATATCAGTGGGCGCTGGAGACCCGCATTGCGGTCTGGTCGTCCATCATTGGTCTACCTGTCTGGATTGTATTCATGTTCGTCCCAGATTATACTATCGGAGAGATGAACTATTACGTCCCGCCAACGATTTGGCTCTTGCCAGGATTCATGGTGATTCAGTCAGCGCTGATTTGGTTCCCTCTTCGAGGAGTGCACAAGGATGCTCAACCCAAATCGCAACCGGACGCCAGCTCGATCAGAAGGTCTTCCTCGGATACAGTCACGCGCATCAGTGACGACTGTAACATCGAGGTCATGATGACAACAATCCACAAGAACTGCGAAGCTTTTCGTCACTATGCGGCTGATATCAAGATCAACCTCGAGCTCGTTGTCTTTCTCAGGGACGTTCACCTTTGGAAGACTATGTGGTCGCAGAGGCTGCAGATTCACGACGGAAATTGTGAGCAGCGGATGAACTGTTTCAAGCATGCGGCGTTGATCTACTTCAAATTGGTCGACGATGGCGCGCTCTTCCCTGTCAACATCGCGCGCAGGACCAGAGAGGCCTTGAGCATGCTCTTCAAGCATGCTCGCTACATTCAGGACCACGAAGTGGCCACGGCCCCTGCAAGTCGCCCAATCACGCCCTGGGAGGATAACGAGGATGGCATCAAGGAGGAAGCCACCCAGTTGGCGTTGACCAATACTTGGATCACGGCAGCTGAAGCCAAGGCGGCAATCTACGTCGTCAGCCCCGGGTTACCAGCACCACCTTTGCGTATGGCTGCCGAGATGATGCGTGAGATGTCCACCAATAGCATCTCCGTTGATGGGCCGCAGGAAGTCCCGAGCGACTTCAGTCTGGAGGCATTCGATCAGGCCTACTCAGAGTGTCAGATTCACTGCTACTACAACACCTTCATGCCGTTCGTTAAGGAGGGTTTGTACAGTGAGCTCATGCATTCGCCGGCGTTGGACTCTCCACACAGCTCTTTGCACGGTTCTTCCCTCTCCCCCGGCTCTTCCCATTACTCCCACGACTCTTCCGAGAATCGCAATGATCTCGACGGGTGAGCAGTAGTGTGGAGAAAGAACATAAGGACACACAACAACAATTGGACTGCATCAGGGAATGGGGAAAGTTCGCGTTTGACACTGGAGCTCAGGCTAGGTCTGGGAAAACTAGCGTGGCTTCAAGGATGGAGCGCATATATGGAAAGTTGCTGTAACAGGAATGCATTGTGTTCGTCTAGCTTCTATTGCTCTTCAATGGGAGAGCATCATTCTTCACTTCTCATTCTCGTTCGCATGATTTCCTTCAATTCTCGTCATCGTCTTCGTCCTCGTCCTCGGCTTCAGCGCCTGCAGTAGCTCCGCCATAGTACCCCTGTCCGTTGCCCACGAAGGAGAAGTTGCTTGGGAATGCGAAGTTGCCCTATGCAACTGCGCCCGCACCGGCGAAGTTGTTGTCGAAGGTGAGCTAAGGCATTAGCGCATAGCCTCCCGT
This sequence comes from Pseudocercospora crystallina, assembly GCA_003666085.1. Lineage (NCBI taxonomy): Eukaryota > Fungi > Ascomycota > Dothideomycetes > Mycosphaerellales > Mycosphaerellaceae > Pseudocercospora > Pseudocercospora crystallina. The sequence continues at coordinate 96,738 of QQNG01000292.1, forward strand.
CTACATAGTGTCTTTCTCGTTCTTATCGTCCTCCTCGTTGTCCGCGCTGCTAACTAGAGCGTCGTATATTCTAGGTATAGCGTACTATATCGGAGTATACCTATTATACCCGTCGGTTTATATATCTTCTCTATTATACGGATCTTCTTCTATCTATTCTACTCTAACTTCGGCGTCCTTCTCTGTAAGCTCTATATCCTCCTCTATATCTCTACTACTATTTTCTTTAGTACTAGCTAAGTTATCGAGTCCGCCTTAGATATTTTCTTAACCCTCGACCTCTACCCCTTCCGAAGTTACCCTATATAACTACGCCCGCACCGGCGAAGTTATTATCGAAGGTAAGCTAAAGTATTAGTATATAGCCTTCCGTCTATATAGTATCTTCTTTATTCTTATTATCCTCCTCGTTATCTACGCTACTAACTAGAGCGTCGTATATTCTAGGTATAGCGTACTATATTAGAGTATACCCGTTATACCCGTCGGTCTATATATCTTCTCTATCGTATAGATCTTCTTCTATCTACTCTACTCTAACTTTAGCGTCCTCTTCTATAAGCTCTATATCCTCCTCTATATCTCTACTACTATCTTCTTTAGTACTAGCCGAGTTATCGAGTCCGCCTTAGATATCTTCTTAACCCTCGACCTCTGCCCCTTCCTCTGCCTGACCTTGAACCCTCAAATGCTTCGCCATTATCTCCTTATCCAACTCCTTTATCCTCTTCTCCCCCTCAACCGCCCGCTCATCCCTCTTCTTAATCTCTCCCCAAGCCCTCTCATTCATCTCCTTCCGAATCTCCCTCACAAACACATCTTTCGTTCGGTACGTTCCTGGCCAGCCGTAGATTTCCACGAATTGTCGGACGGAGCCCTCGAGTTCGGAGTCAGGGGAGATGGAGTGGATGATGGAGAGGTAGCGGGCGGTGAAGGTACGGCCGGGTCCGAAGACGTTTTCGATGGAGTTGACGAGGTTAGAGAATTTAAGAAGGTTGTTGGGGGTGGTTGTTGGGAATCTCGAGGTTAGGATGTGGCGGATTTCGAGCCAGCGGATGTTGGTGTTGACCAGGATCGTGAAGAAGGGGTTGGTGAGGTCGAGACGCTCGAGTTCTTCGATATATGCCGTGATGTTATTGAAACGTGCGTCTTTGCAGTTCGCTTTGACGCCTTGAAGGTCTCGAAGGATGTAGGTGCCCAGGACATCGCGGTAGTTGCGCGCTGTGCAGGTGTTGTCGGTCTGCGCTACATCTGAGAAAGCGAGGCAGAGCGGACTGGTGAAGCAGAAAGGTTGATTCGAGGTGAACGCGCGTGTGGTCTTGCGGTACATCTTGCTTGTGAGTGTCGGCTTGTCATCTAGGACGACGTAGCCGTAGATGCGGATCTGTATTTCAACTGGCATAGTCGTTAGCGACGACATGGTGCACTGGTTCTGCGATGTGTCGAGGGTCGGGGTGGTAGGTGTTCGAGAGAAGATTTCAAGTTGCTGCATGTCAGTGGGTTGTTTGTGACCGCGACGCACAGACGCGGTGCGAAAGGTTAATCCCCACCAAAAAAAACGCGGGCCTCACTTGCATGTGAAAGTGGGACGCCTGCCAAGCACTCTTTGCAAATGAGATTGAACACCAAACCATGCTTGCATTTTCAGACGCTGACTCCCGCGGCCAACCGTGAAATTCGCTTGCGATCTCTATTCTACAATTCTCGTAAATAGCCCCAAGTTGGAACCTGCGAGCCTAGAGCCTGGCATCCGAGTTGAAAGCGTACTCTGATGCTTGCGTCCCTCCTCTGCCTATGATCTACGGCGAATCATGACATATCCTGACAGACAACGGTATGGAAGAAGTCGGTGTACCGAGGATCGAAAGCGCTGCTCGGCTACCACTCGCGCACTGTCTTATGCCGACCGTACATCGCTTCGCGGAGCGTTCCACCCTTGGAGTGTTGTTTCGCTTTAAGCAGAGGCTGGTAGAGAAAGACAGTAGGGTACATAGGTGGCCCTCGGGGTGCAGTTGTGTAGCACCATCCTGCGCCTCGACGGAAGTCAGCGTTTGACCTATATCTCTATCGGACAGATTATACTTACAAGCCATGCAGAAGTAACGCTCCCACCGATTGGATTAAGTCCCCCAGGCCTATCAGTCTCTTTTCCGCACTATTTTCGGTCAGTACATTATTCAAGCCTGCATGAACAACTCTTCTCCTACCTGGCAGGCCCGATACGTTCCGCTTCTGATCCTCTTCTTTCTGCTGGCGGGAGTTGTATGCTCCAAGTTTCCGGTGGTGAGATTCCTTTGGATATAGCGTAGCCACACGTCACTTCGATCCCTCTTCTCTTCTAGCTTTGCCCACTCCTCTCTCATGCAAGGCAAACATAAAGCACGGCCATTGGCTGGTAATGATAAACCTAGCATGTACCTGCAAGTGCAAGCTATTTCAGGGTGGCGTTGCCACTCACTCAGTTCTTGAGGCGAGGGTATTATCATCGACAGGAAAGGACCAGCTGAGCCTGGTGAACGGTAAAACATCTCAGAGTGTGTAAGCTCCTCGCACTCTGCACACATCCTCGTCAAAAAACCCGGCCAAGGCGAGATTGCGCGTCCGTCGCGTCCGGGTGTGCCCCACAGTCGGTCTATTGTACGAAACGTCCCTGCTGGCAATGGCCACCACAAGGGATTCGCAGCAATATTGGCAGGTGTCGCATAATCCGGCGAAAGTCCGGTCTGATTTGAAGGAGGTATTGCAGGTCCGCCGCCATGAGGCAATCGACGGAGGTTAGGAGGTCCAAGGGGTCCTACTGGTCCGTTTTGTCGGAGGTCCAGAATATGGTGGCCATGATTTATGCAGTTCAAGCAGACCATGGGCGGGCGTCCACGTCTGCCATGGTCTCCTTCGCAAGGCCAACGATTGGCGGCATCGCATGTGCCAACATGGGCAGGTACGGTAGGGATTACTGCCCCGTGATTCGGAAAGTCACCACAATTAGCAGCCATGGCGAAAAAGGAGTAGACGGGTATGATGCTGGCGTGGGTCCGGTTCCTGGAGTTGCATTTGGACACTCATAGGGACGCCTTCCTTTCATTGTTGAGCTGGTGGACGCATCCGGACTCCTTCGGTCTTTGTCCATTGTGATATGGCACCCCATCTTCTCTTCAACAAAGACGACCTTCTTCGCCCGACCAGGCCATTGATCTTCTCCTGAGATTCGCTCGAGCCATAGCGCCATTTGCGGTCTCTGTGCAGCTGTTGAGTTCTCTTTGTCTTTCAGACAACCTACCTTGCAGAGACTTGTCTGAAAACGGGGCCTTTGTCGGCCGTATGGAGCCCAATGGCCTCCGTCTGAAGGGTATGCATGCCATTACAGGAACCCTTCATGGCGAACAAGACTCATGTCGCGGACTTGGCCCTTCCTGTACGTTGCCTGGTCTTCTGGCTAGTACTGTGGTCTCCAGCACGTGTAGGGAGGCATATGTGTAATCTGAGGAAGGCATTGAGGCTTGACCGTGAGGCAGAGTGCCAATTCCATTCAGTCTTGCTTGTAGATCGGAGTGTAGAATACGCCTTCCAGAGATATCCTCGTTTCTGGACAATATGATGAACCTTCCATCAATAGACCAGTCCTGAGGTAATGGAGAGATCGTGCCTGGCCGGGTCGCAGGGATGGCGTGTATGCTCTACACGAGCGTGTGAGAAAGCAGAAGCCGCATGAGTGCTTCATGATGCCTGTGGAGATTGATAGATGCCTGCGAGAACGCATTGATGTGGCCGTTGTTGTTGGCATGCATGCTTTGCGAGGTCGCGCTCGGAAGGAGGTGAGGTCTTGGCGTGCCTCAGGCACCAAACCGTTGTTGTCCAGAATGCGCTGCTTCGCCATCTCACTCACTCCTTCCTTTCGAGCATGTCCATCACGAAGAGGCATCAAACACAGCGCACTTCTTACACTGCGAAGACCTGATCACCTTCGCCGTCCTCCCGCGGATTCGCGTATCGCATGCTAAAAGCATAATGATCCTTCCCTCCAGCCCTGAGGGATGATCCTTCAGGACACTTGCATCGAAAGGTGCGAAGGAAGCGCGGTGGAGACTGGAGCCGTCTACTCTCTCAGGACTGCTGAGATGCCACCTGCTCACACAGTCTACCTTTCTGACAAAGCGAGAAGCTTGGCTAGGCGAACGCGAAGAGCCTGTGCGAGCTGTTTGGTAGAGTATCGTCACCGTTGTCGGACGCTTCGCGCTTAGCTGAACACACTCTCGCAACAGATGATAAAAGAGGTACAGGACTACATGTCCGAGATGCCGAACTTCGTGCCTTGCGATTCTTTTTAACGACCCTACCAGCGAACAGCAAGGCAAAGACATCACCTGAGCGGTTGTACGGCCGCAGTTCGTTTGGATTTCAACCCATTCGGACATGGATACCTGGACCTGAACCTGTCAAGCTTCCGTACTTTCCCTCATCAAGAACATTGAATTGGAAAAGATATTGGTTTGTCGAGGCATTGTCATTGCCTCATAACATCTGAATGGATATTAACACCTCTACCGTGCAAGACGGTCGCAGGAGCAATGGACCCAAGGAGATCCTAGTAGTCAGTCGCTTGACTCTTATACCGGGCTGCTCGCTAAGATGCTATACAGATCGGCGGCTCTTTAGGCGGCCTGATGGTCGCTTTTCTGCTCAAACGACAAGGCCACAATGTCACTATCCTGGAGCAAGCCGCGACATCAGAACGAGAAGGTCTGGCTGCTGGTGTAGGCTTTTCCCAGTATGTGAAACAATTCTTCGAGAAGGAGCTGGAGCTTGATCCGACCATACTGGGAGTGGAGAACCCTTATTTCGAGATCTTGAACAAAGACTTGAGCGTTGGATCCAAACTTCAGATCCCCATGCGCCTGACCAGCTGGGACACTGCATACTACGTGCTGAGGTCCAAGTTCGATGGCCTGAAGAGCTCTTACGTACCGAACCCGCAAGCTATTGTGACCGCAGGAGAGGGCACTGGAAAGTACGAGACTGGTAAGAAGGCTTTGAAAGCGAAATACGACGGCCAGCGTGTGACCGTGGAGGTGGAAGACGTCATGACAAGCGAAAGACAGCAGTACACCGGCGATATAGTCATTGCGGCGGACGGTGCGAACAGCGCGATCAGAAGACAAATGAACCCGACTCTCCAACGCGAGGAACCAGGCTACGTGATATGGCGTGGCACTATACCAACCAGCGAACTCTCAAAAGAGACCTTGGAGAAGTTTGAGGGCAGAGCAATCATCTATCCTGGACAGTATACTTACTGCGTGATGTGAGCTTCTCAATACCTCATATCCGATCACTTCACTAATTTGCATATCCACAGCTACACAATCCCCGGCGAAAACGGCTCCCTCAAACCCGGCGATCGCCACATAAATCTTGGTAAGAAAACCAAAGCCCCCAAACTATCCAAACCACGCCCAACTGACTTCTCCACCCTCTAGCCTGGTACTTCTGGCCCACCTCCCCCTCCCTCCACGAAATCATGACCGACATCCACTCCCACACCCACCGCACCACCGTCCCCAAAGGTCTCATCCGCCCCCAAGTCTGGGCATCACAAATCGCCGTGGCCAAACGCGTCCTCCCACCCCACCTCGTCGAACTCGTAACCCACATAAAACAACCCTTCGTCTCCGTGATTTCCTCGGTTGCCTCAGCGAAAGCGTCGTATTATGATGGACATTTATTTCTGATCGGCGATGCATTGACGCAGACGCAGCCGAATGTGGGGATGGGGACGAATTTGGCGGCGTTTGCGGCTTTTACGTTGGCGGAGGAGGTTATTGGGAAAGTTGGGGAAGGGGAGGAGGAGGGGATTACGAAGGAGAAAGTGGAGGGGTGGGAGAAGAAGGTGATGGATTTGAATGAAGTTACGCGGATGAGGAGTGTGGCTTTTGGGAGTTGGTATTTGAATGGGTGGATTTGGATTGGGTGGTATTATGCGAGGTGGAGGTTTATGGCTTGGTGGTTGGGGAGGAAGAGTTTTATTTGAGGGATTGATTGATGATGATGGAGAGGTATGAGGAGAGGTTACAACTCGCTGGGAGGTACATTCTGAATGCCTTGAACGCGACTATAGCAGCTTGTGAGAGAGTGTGTCAAATGTCAAGAGAACAAGATAGTGAAAGAAATTCTTCCATGCCAGTGCCGTCGCGCTTGATGTGCTCAAATTCCCACATTCTCTCTCGAAAGGCAATGTGTTTATTGTATCCCCTTCCTTTGTTCTTCGAAAAGCCTCCATCGCATACATACATACGTACGTACACCCACCACCACAAGATCCCCATATTGCACTTAACTTCCTCGAGCCATGGCATACATCTCACTACCATCATCATCAGCTTCCCCAGCTCCATCCACCGCCAAGACTCTTCGCCGCCAAGACTCTTCGAAGTCCGTTTCACGTTTCACCCATTCGTACTCCCACACACTCTCACACACACCCCCAGCCATCCCTCGGAAGTCGCGTATCCCTCGCACCTTACCCCCCTAGTACAGTAACGCCCCTGTCTGCTACCTAAAAAGAAAGGGAGCTGGAGAGCTCGCATACCCGACCAACCCTCTCATCTCTGACTAAGACGCACTCTCATCAAGAAATAACAGACCGGCCGGCAAGATCGCGGAGTAGAGGAGCCGAGCGCGGATGCCGGATGGGCGGCTATACATGGCATCAATCAGTCAGCTCAGCAGCTGTGTAAGTCAGATACCTGCTCAAGGAAATTCGTACTTCCGAAAACATGTCCCCTGTTCGAGTATGCGCCTCTTGTCACTCGCAGACTCGTAGATCCATGCATGGAGGTGGGTGGCTAAATGCGGCATTTTGAGGCTGGTCAGGAGTAAGGAAGTGGCTCGTGGAAGAACAGCTCGCCTGAATGCTGTGCAAGGCCGCACAACGGGAAAATGTCGATAAGAAGCAGGATGATGTTCTCAATATAGCTTCAATTATCCGAAGTCAGTCCTGAGCTTCAATCTATCTAAACAAATAAACAACAAATGGGGCTAAAACGCTTCTCACCCCCTGCTTAGCCTGGAAAACGCCGGTAGCAGACAAAACGAGCCTTCATGCAGAGGCTTTTCCGTAAACAAGACACTTCTTAGAAGAGTGATGTGGGTATCAGTGTGGTGCTACACAGTAGCTAGTATGCAAGAGAGTGGTCGACAGCGAGATTGCGTGACGCATTGTCGAGTTTGGCGAGTAGTACATTGAGTCCAGAGTCGGTAGAGTAGGCAGTTGAGGCAGAGCGGGAGAGATAGGCAGGCGATTCAGAGAGCAAGTTGACGGGGTCGGGTCCAGCGGGTACAGAGGTAACCGGGTAAGCGTTGACACCGTGACTGTAGTTGCCGTAGTTGACGCCCGAGTTCTGCTGGAAGCCGTTGATGTTGAGCTTGCTGAAGTTCTCCTCAGGAATCATGGCCAAGTTCACTCGTTGCTGCTCTGGTTGCGATTGTGGGATCTGGAGTTGCGAGGCATCGAAGTCGAGAAAATCAGGCTTCATGTCTTGCTGGGATTGTTGTTGTTGGGGCTGGGCTGGCTGAGGGGTCGGCGTTGGGTGGACAGAGTGCTGCTGCTGCTGCTGTTGTTGCTGCTGAGGGCGCTGTTGTTGCGGTTGACCTTGCATCAGGACGGATGGATCCTTGCTGATGCCGTTGATGAATGGGGTGAAAGCCGGGTGGCGGAGAAGGGTCTCGATCAGGCCACGGTAACGCTCATTCTCGTGCATGAGTGCCTGATTCTCCTGGCGGAGGCCATTGCTCTCTTGTGTCTTGATGGCAACTTCGCCTTCGAGTTGGGAGATGTACTCTGTGATGATGTCAGTATTTGGTCGCATGTCTCCAGGTCTTCGTAATTCTTACCCTTCCTCCTAGACCGGAAGGCACGCGCAGAGACTTTGTTCCTCAATTGGCGGCGCTCCTTGCTTGACAACTTCTTGCCTTCCTCAGAAGCGAGCAAGCGCTCATCCTCATCCATCTCCTCCTCGTCCTTCTTCATGCGGGCAATCTGGGGAAGAAGTCCACCTGGCGAGCCAGCGTCATCTGATGGAGGGGCGTTGCTGTGGCGCATTTGGTTCAAGAGACGGGAGATAGACTCCTCGACGTGAGGCTCGGCAGCGTGGCTACCGCGCTTGGACTGCTGCGACGAGCCTTGGCTGGACTGGCTCTGGTTGGCAGCTTGGCGGTACTGAGCCTGTTGTGCTTGCAGCTTCATTTGGCGCTGCTGGACGGCCTGCGCCTGCGCGGCCTTCTGCATCGCTGCTTGCTGGGCCTGCTGCGAGTGCATGCCCGGCCAGAGACGGCCGACATGGCTCGGTGGCTCCTCGTGTCCGCCGACGCTGTTTGGGTTCACGAAGTTGTCGGATGGACCATCATTGGAAGGGAAGAACATGGTGGGTACCGACTGCGAGTTGTTGTTGAAGTCCATGCCCATATCGCCGTCCATATCAATGCCCGAGTTCCAGCCAAAACCCGAGTTGTATCCCTCCATATCGGCGATTCCAGAGTTGAAGCCATCGAACATGCCGTTCTGAGGCATGTTGGCCAGACTGCCGACGGGCAGACCGACCTGCTGCTTGAACTGGCTGTAGTCATGGCTCGGGCCATTGAATTGCTGCTGCTCCTCCTTGTCGAAGGGCGACATGGCGTCGGTGCGGGATGACGAAGCGGTGACGGGCGAGGGTTGGTTGCCTTGGTTGAAGTCGAAGAACGAGTCCATGTCGATTTCGGTCTTCAGGTTGGTTGCGGGTCTCCTGCTCATGGCAAAGGGCGGGTGTGGGAGTGTTTGGATGCCTTATCAGGCTGGGTTGTGTTGTTTCTGGGCGTGGCTCCTCTTCTGAGGCTGCAGCTTACGCGTCCTTTCGACAAGCGTCTGGCGGGCGGGAATGGAGACTTTTGCGGCGGTCGAGGGGTCAATTATGCAGTAGCAAGCGAGAGTGAGTTGTAGGGTGAGTTCCAAGAGGTGTTTCGGTGGTTGTGGTGGTGTGGGAGATGGAAAGGGAGGTTGAATGGTCAGACTGGGTGGTCGTTGGGAGGACGAGCGATGAGACTGTTCGCCGGGATGTGCCAAGGAGAGCGCTGAGGCTGTGCTAGCCCGAACACCCTTGTCCACCTTTCCTCTCTGCTCGGCCCAATCACCACGACAGGAACAGTGCCACTCTCGGATTATCGGCGACAATGAACTGACCGTTCCGTGCGGGTGCTGCACAGTCGCTGCTAACTTTAACAGAGGACCTGTATAATGACGCTGTTTGCTGCTGCTCGCATTGCTCGGCACACTCCATTCCAAGCTGCCAACTCTGCCCAGTGGCTCCTCATTGCTCTGCCAACTGCGCATCTCTGACAGCAACCAGCCTTCCTTTGCCTCACCTCAGCCTTCGACTTGTCTGTGAGTCTGTTGGCCGCAATGGCGCTCCGAGATTCGTCCTGCGACGAGACCATCAGACGTCAACGGCGCTTGGGACAAAACCACTAAACGCCCTCACGGCAGCCGTGGACCACAGGAACCGAAATCCCGAAAGGGTACTTCACCCAAAAACATGCGGCAGTCTCCGTCAAACAAAGGGATGAAACTCTCCTATAGCTTCGGCCGACCACATCGGAGCTTCTACTTCACCTATTTCACACGCTAGAACAACTTTTTCAGCCACTGGCTCCGCGTCGAAACCCGCTTTCCGTGGTCTGGCTCGCGAGATCTTGCATTGGTGAATGAGATTTGTGGCACGGTTTGACATGCAACTGCCGGGTTCCTTCTACATTCGAACATGTCTATCCGAATCATGGCAAGAACGCTTCCCACTCGGGACGTCATGAGAAAAATCTAGGTTGACAGGTACAGGTGTTGACGAAGACATCAAAATACACCGGCACCAAACGCGGCAGTGCTGGCAGCTCCAAGGCCACCTAAGAAGAACAGAGCCAGAACGATAGCCGCTTGTTCATGTTTGACCACGAACTCCGAATCTGGATCCTTCTGTTCCTGGTCTTCAGCTGCTCTCATTCCTGATGCGGGACGTGCGTTGACAGATCGTGGGGCTCTTCCTCCCAATGAGGAAGATTTACCACTGCGAGCAGGAGAAACATCGGAGTCCACTTCCTGATCCTCACGTGCCTTGTCTCGAGAGAAGAGTCGAGTGCTGCGCCGCGGTCGCTGCGTGTCCTCAGGTTGACCACGTCTACGAGGTCGTGAGCTGCGAGGGAGTCGCTTGTTCACACGAGGAGTGTCTGTCTCGATCGGCTTGTCCGCGTTTTCGGCCTCATCTGCGATCTGCTGTTCCAATTCCTCCCTTCGCTGCCTTCTCAGTGCCTTTTGCCTGGGTGTTCGGATGGCATTGAGGGGGTCTGCTGCTTCGAAAGCTGCTGCGGCCTTATCTCTGACTGTCTGGACTTGTCGTTCAGTCTCCTGAGCAATATCCTCGGCCAGTTCGACAGCATCCTCCGCCCAAGGGAACAAGCTGAACTGCAACATCTTTTCAGCATGCAGCCCAGAAGCGCATGAGAAGACGCAGAGACCGCCAACTGAAAGTAGCACATCCCAAGCAAGTGCATTGATCCATGGATGATCTCCAAGAGCGCCAAGCACGTGGACGGTTGAATGTTGGAGAGGCCTGTCTTGCTCTTTGATCCACGAATCAAGCCATCGCAGTGCCCAATGCTGATCTGGATTCGCTTCCATATAAGCTTGGTATGAGGAGTGCCAGTGGAGCAAGATTGAGAACAGTGAGTATGCGCTCCAGACATACGCTGCTGACCGTCTTCGGAAGTTCCCTGACCAATGCATGTCATTGACACCCCCGATCCAGCCCTTGCTCTGTGCTGCTATCAGCGCTTTCCGTACGAAAGGAGCGAAAAGCGGGAGCAGAAACGTAGTGGTTTGCAGGACGGCGAAGATAGTCGGCCACCCTGATCCCGACTCTGTCAACCCAGCTATGCCACTTGGTATCTTGTTCAGAGCATAAGGCAGTGCTTCCAAAGCAAGAGCCTGGAGAAGGGGTAAGACGGCAAGCAGCTTCGGCGCATACGTCTGCCATTCAGAAACCCCTCGCCTTGCGGAGATGAGTATGAGCGCATGGAAAACGCTCTGCATCGCCGCCAAACTCGTGCAGCCGCCCAGCAGGATGAAGGCGAGCGCCGTCAAGGTACCCAACTCGCGAGCACCGCCTGGATAAGCTTGTCAGTCACCCAACTAACTCGTTTTTTCTTGTAGTTCTTGCTCACTTACACTCATACCCCACATACACCCCCCAAGCAAGGTATCCCATACTCCACTGCCTCAACCACCAACTCCTCCTCGCCTCATCAACGAGCAAAGTAAAGTAATCCCATACACTTGCGTTGAGGCTCCAGTCGACTGGGAGCCAGGGGACGCTCTTCACGAGAGAAGGGGGAAGTTTGCCGTATGCGTATTTGTAGGTTTTGGAGATCCATTTTGTTTCGTGGATACTGAAGTCGCGTTGGTCTTGGAAGAAGGGGGCGGCTTGGCGGGATTTTCTTATGACAGAAAGCGAAGACAACTTGATGCGGCGGTGTTCGTAGCGTAATGCGTTGGTGAGGAGCAGCGCCACAACTGCATAGATGAGTAGCCATCTTATCAACTTCCTCTTTCGTCTCGCTTCCTCTTCTCCATCCTTTGTGCGATGTCTCCCTGCGACGACGAACGCCCGAACCACAACTACCACACTCAGAAAAAGCGAGGTGTACAGCGCGATCGTAAGGTAGGTATCGCAGTTCTCACTACCGGTTCGGAAGATGGGATCTTCGAGGAGGACGAGGAGGAAGCTTCGGAGGGTGTGGGTGGCGTAGGGGTCGTGGTTGAGGATTGTTTGGCGGAGGGTGTCCATATTGAGGTCGTGAGCGGGTGGGGGTTTGTTAGGCCATGGGTTGCGATGCTCGTTTGTACAACGTTGGATAGGTGCAGGTGAGGATTGAGGTTTGAGAGGTGCACGGACGGGGAGTGCTGGTAGGGGTGAGGAGTGAGGTGATGTTTGGGTTAGAATGTGAAGGACATTCCGCCGCTCATCAGCAGCAGTTGCGGCGCATGCTGAGAAGATCGCGTCCTTCGATCTGATCAACTCCTCCACTCTGCAGAATTGCATTGAGTGATGTATGTGGTTTTACGAAGCGAGACGCCTTGATTGAAGTCGTACTATTCTGTAACAGCAGCTCGATCTTCGAGATTTTGTTTCAATCGCTTTTTGCCCGCTCCGCTTGTTTGGTAATTACTAAATGTCCATATCGCAGACCACTGCACAGAAAGTAAGATGTAGAGTTGGGAGCACCTTTATCTGCGCTCGTCTGAACTGACCATCTGTTGCCGCTCCGCTCGCTTGTTTCTTACCGTGGCACTCTTGTGGCAGACAGCCAACTGAAAAGCAAAGGACTTCGTTGGAAGCAAGTCAACCTCCCACAGGCTAAACCGATCATCTGTTTTCCGCTTCTCTTGCTGGCTTACTATTCTGGTATCAACATCACAGAACACTCAATGGGAGGCAAAGCATGTCGTTGAAAGCATCCCAACTTCCGCCAGTCTTCGGCCTGTCTTCTCTCCGCTGTGCTTTGCTTACTGTGATAATCATATGGCAAACAGCTGAATGAAAGCAAGGTATGGTATTTGGAGCACCTCAACTTCCAAAAATCAAAACTGGTCATCTTTTGTTTGCTCTATTCGCCAGCTCATCATATCACAGACAGTCAGATGGAAAGCAACGCAATTTATTGAGAGCAGACCGAAATTCCTTCAATCTGAGCCGATCATTCATTCTCCACTCTGACCGCTGTCCGGTAAGCATGGCATCCATCTTGCAGATCACGATGTAGAAGCGAAGTATTGCATTGAGAGTGAATCGATATCCGACGGTATCAGTTGATAAGCTGCTCTTCGTGACATCTGGTCTGAATTCCGTGCTCTGTGCATCGCGAGGAGATCAATGTCGTAGACTGGTCTATGGAAAGAGGTGTATCGTGTTGAGGGCGTCTCGGCTGTGGACAATCTGGCAAGTATCCTTGCTCTTCACTCCATTCCGTGCGTCTGGTCGTTGTCACGGCATCAATCCAGTTGACCAATGCATGGAAGGCAAAGTAGAGCGAGAAGAATTAACTGACGGAATTGCTGCCAACCGGCAAGCAATCCCTCCGGATTAGCAACGATTTGGTCATCTTCGCCCTGCTCGTGTACCCAACCAGATCGTGGACCACTGAGTGAAAAGTAGTATACGATGTCAAGAGCAGAGCGATTCTCGCTAGCGAGCAGCACCCCTGTTGGAGGAAGATCGATTTCATCGGCTGCGATGTGCTCACTGTTCATCACTGCCGTACTAATGACGCAGGCGACTAAAGGAATTCGAAGTGCCTTGTCGAGAGTGGACCGAGATGAACGTTACCGCCGTCAGCGATTTCGTTGGAATAGAGGCGAAGGACGCCGACAAATCTCGCTAACGCTTATCATCAGCCTCTATCCGATTCCAAGACGATGAGTTCTCTCTGCTGAACAAAGCAGCTACCCGATCTGGAGTATGAAGAGGCACGGAGTCTCTCGGATTCTGCTCACGATGTTTGTTCGCGCTAGGATCGCACTCGGGGTAGTGGAAGAAGCTCGACAATGACAGGAAGCAGCCTGCAACGAGCTTTGTCAACCGCCCTTGGAGGAACGATTTAGTCGGAATCCGCGAAAGGACAGAGTTTCCTGGCTCTTGCTTCTCCACTCACCGGATGGTTGACATGCTTGAAGCATCTTCATTGTTGGTTCCACGGCGATGCGAATCATTGAGAGGAGTAGGTTGGAAGATGAAAAGGCGCAGGAGTTCGCCGATGATTGTTAAATGCTGGGAGTAGGTAGCATTGCTTGTCTACTTTGGATGATCGATTCACAGAAGCTTTATTACGATTAATTTGCGTGGGCCGACGTTGCCACCGTCAGTTTGTACTTGAAACCCGAGAGGCAAGCTCATGTTAAAGTCCAATGATGCAACGAGATCTTGCCAGTGTTCGAAGTTTTTGCAAATGACGCTTTTCATAATCTACTGCTCACATCGCATTAGTAAGTGTTGCGCTTTTGATGTTCGTCAAACCCCTTGCCGATGAAACAGCTGTAGACCGTTCCGTGAAATCAAAGTAAATACGGAAAACTCGTTCAAAGCAATCCGTCATTCACCAGTTGTCGCGCCGCTGCTTGCAGTCGTATTTGATTGTAGCAACGATGCAAAGACCGCAAGACAAGTTGTTGAGCTAGCAGGCGGGTCTCGAGATGTACTGATGACGCCTCTGTAGTACCAGGACGTGGTCGTTGAAAGTCAGGTGAATGGGAAGTGCCGTTTCCTTGATCGATGTGTGTTGTCGATGTACGATCGATGATGGAGGGTTCATCGAGAATTGTGCAAGGAGTTCTTCGACAATAGATTGCATGAGATGTGGTTCCGTTCAGGGTCTGATTCGCCGAATGGTAGTGGTGGTTGATCCGTGCGGGCATATGAAATTGCGCTTCCTTAGCTTCTCGGCCAAACTCCAGCAAGTTGCCTGCTTATATCGCCGACCACTAGTTGCTAGCTATATATGCGATATAAAATTTGCCACCTTCATCCAATCAGGATAGTCCTCAATGGTCGTAGGTCAAACCACATACCATTTCATGTTAAGCATGAGTCTAACAACCTGATAGTAGTGGCTATGGTAAGTTCACCATTCAACCTACCAACTGAACACTGTCTAACAGTCAATCAGATTTCCGCTTGTCATTAAATTCGCATGAATTATCAAGCGCGGGAGACCGTAAGGACGCACTTACATGCTATGAGATGCGGACAATCACTAACAAACAACAGAGGGTTCGATTCCCTGTTGGGGAGCAATAGCCGTACGGCGCTCATCTTTTTGCGCTTTTCTTCGCTTGTATCGACGACTGTATTCGTTGAGACATCTTCTTTTTACATTTCATGGATGTGTGCGGAAGGGTGGGGGCCGCTAGGGAGGGGACGGTGTCCAGTTCGGGTACGACGGTACCGAGTTAGAACCGAGGCTTTCGAGATGACCACAACAACTAAGAGACGACTATCAGCATCGATGTTGCTTGGTGTATCATGTTCTGAAAGGTATTGACGGGCTCGAAGACGTTGCTGGCTCGAACACATTTTGCTTTCAGATCATGTGTCTGGTCCGTGCGCCGCTTCAGTCCTCAAAATCCAACAAGACCAACGATCAAGCTCGTAACAACCCAGCTGTATTCAAGATACTCCAGAATCTTCAACAGCGCTTCCGTCTTTCGTTCTGCCTCGTTGTAGTCTTCCATTCTTGGGAGCGGGATGCGTGTGATATTCTTGCCATCCTTCGGCGCCCAGTAGTTCTTAATATGACCTCGCGCAAACAATATGCCGATCAACAATGCCGGCGAAGTCAGCATACGCACGAGCTTTGGCAGAGAGTCCTGGAAGACTGCCAGGCTGAACGATCCGATATTGGAAGCCAGAATCTAGAAGGCGTTAGCTTGGATTCGTGAAGGTCTGCGCATCACATACTGCCAAAGCTCCTGATGCCTGGGTGGTCCTCGTCTTCCACAATTCGTTCTCTGCCTCTTTGGACCATTCCGCAGCCTTCTTCGATATTTCTTCGTACTTTTGAAGGTTCGTGATGGCAATGTAGGAGATATAGCCGCCGTAGAGGGAATAGAGAAGCTGGCCGATATGAGGAATACGTAGGATTGCGGCCCTTGCAGCGGTGTCCATCTTGTATAAGAATATGGGATCGATAAGGCTGATACTAGAGTAGACGTTGGAAAGGTGAGGTCGTTGTATTTGTTGACTTTCACATGTCGTGACGTAAGTCGAGGTGAAGTTAAGGGTCGGCGAGCCTGAGGCAGGAAGCGGGCCGTTCTGTTTACACTTCTGACATCGCGAAGCTCACGCGTCCTCCACCACCATCGCCCACGACTCGACATCGCGCGTTCCCTACGACTTGGACTCTTGGATCTACACGCTGGCGACCGGCAAAGAGAATCGCGCGCCGCATGCGATGGCGCCCGCTGCGAAGAATGCGACACCCGGCCGGCGCAAGAAGGCAGGACAGCAACAGCAATACTTCGATGTCGGCAAGGTTGGACGGTATGCGCGCAATGGGACAGAAGAGCTATACAACAATGCGCGATCGTGCTAATTGATGTGTAGTAAAACTGGCATTACGCTGAAGGATACTGGCATCCGAGACGAACATGGACTGGAACCGGTATCAGGAATCTTCTCGTCACCGCAATCCGCCCAAAATGGCAATAAGACGCTCACAAGCGAGGGCATGGATGTGCAAGAAAGTAGGTCTGCGCAATGAAGGAGCCAAGTATCGAGATCTGACACGCCTCTAGGCTCCGCTCCAGAGGTCACGGCAACATTGAAAGATCGGAAAACTCCGCGACTCCCTCCTCCGCGACAATCTACACCCAAACATACTAGCATTGGAGGATCTCCCAGGCGTATGAGCTCTGCGCGCCCGGTCTCCAGGCACGCGACTTCCCAAGAACCCGAATCCTCTCCACGCGCAAGCACACAGCCTCCTGCGAATCGCAAACTGGACTTTGGTACTGTCAATCGGAATCGTAAGAGCATTCACGTTGCAGAGTCGCAGAGTCCTTTCAAGCCAAGACATACATTGCGAAGGTCAACAGGGGCGCCTCGTACCAGCGCATACGATATTGAGGACGATGGAGAGCCCGCGCATACCTCGATCGAATACACGAATGGAATCGTGGAAGATGATGAAGATGTGGAGCCGTCCATTGAAGAAGACGATGCTCCCATGATGATGGATAACGAGGACTCTTATCCGGTCGAAGACGAGCCGACTGCGATCAGCGTCCAAGAAGCAGCAGCACCCCAGGGACGAAAGCGAGGCAGGCCGCGGAAGTCGGATCAGTCAAATAACAGTCTGCTCCAGAACTCAGTCTCCGGAATAGATGTTGGCAATTCTTCCGGATCGAAGCGCACACGGGCCAGTCTGGAACATGAGGACGGCGAGCCTGGTCCATCGAAAAGGAAGCGGACTTCAAAAGGCAAAGAGGTGGTGGTCCAACGCGGCGATCACGAAGAAACCATCGATCCATCTCTCTTAGCTCATGGAGACGAATATCTTGGGCCTGTGGACGATGGAGATGAACAGTTGGAGTCTCAATTGGAATCTCAGCTACAGATCAACCACGACCCGGAACAGCCTGCAAAGAAAAGCAAAGGACGACCTAAGGGCAAGAAAGGCAAGGCGCCTGCACCCAAAGACAAAGACGCCAATCGTGCAATGCAACAGCGAGGCAGCCCGAGCAAGGCAAATCTATCCCCTTCAAAACGTGGCGGCAGTATGGGTCCTGTTAGTAACGTGAACCTACGAGCGCACACGCCTTTTGAGGATGCTGGCCAGAGAGCCTCACGCTTTGGACGAAATTTGATCGCGCCGCTGAAATTCTGGGAGAATGAAAGTCGCATCTGGAAATCTGGTGAAATTGAAGGGATTATCCGCGCAGAACATGTTGAGCGACAAAAATCGAGGACGAAACGGCGCAAGAAAAGCAGAAAGCAAAATGGCCGGCTGAGGGACATCGAAGAGGAGAGTGAGACCGAATCAACCATGCCCGACGAGTGGGAAGATGCCATGGGAGTCATCTCAGGCAAGATAGCGAGCTGGAACGTGGAAACGGAGCTTGGTGATCCTGAAGATCCAGTTGAAGAAGGTGCGTTTGCATTGCGTCCCAGGCGCTACTCAGACATGCATGTATTGACGTTGACTACAGACATTGCATTTGCCGCGTCGTCTATCGTCACTCGCGACGTGGCCGGCTCGGACTTCAAGTACGCGAAGATCATGACCATACCTTTCTTCGGCGCCGGCGTGGTTGAACTGCCACCGGAAGGCTACAAGCGCGCCAAGAACAGCCGCAAGATGCAGATGGTATTCTTCGTGCATGAGGGCAAAGTCATGGTGGAGGTTGGCGCGACTGGGATGGAAGTCAACCAATTCGCGCTCAGCAAAGGCGGTGTTTGGGTCGTTCCCAGAGGTAAGCTTGCTCCCTTCTCATTCTCCCCAGATCTTCACGTCACGCGCACCCCAGGAGAGTACACATCCTTCCCCGGAGATTGTCTGGTTCTGAGTCGGTACCGCCTCGGCACGCCAGCACTCCAGCTCGATCACCGTACGTGGCTCGCACACCCTTGGCGAATGGCTGGCATGACTGGCACCTCCATCTCGCGACAAGCGGTGAACTCACCGCAAGAACAATGCGACTATCTTCATGTTCTGGATTGCTTGGGAAATGCAGCCAGCCATCTGGACCGCGAAGAAGACGTCTACTGGAAGCGCATTTCGTACTGCTTCATTGCCATGGCGGTGTATGTGCGACCAGCGCTGTCATTTTAACACTCGGTTTCACGGTCGCACCGCTCGAGCTGCTGCCCGACGTGACACGATGCACCGCCGGCCGATGGTGGAGCATTGCCCGTGAAATGCAGGACGAAGGACCCGCTGGCTTGCGGCGACCACATATCCTGTGGATGTACTGCGGTGCAACAGAACTGTCGCTCGCCTGTCGACATGACAAGGCAATGCGTATGCGTGGTCCGTGGGCTGGGGACCGGAACACAAGGTCAACTTACCTGGTCCTTGCCACCTACCTGCCCTCGCAGGACGCCACCATGCTTGCCTCCCTACTATCGACTTGGTGTAGGCGGCGGGTGGGTCTTCCGGACAGCGGGCCTTGTACTCTTGCGGTGCGCTGTGCAACGTTGCAGCACATCCGAGCGGTTTTCGTGTCTCCTCTGGTTCATCGCCTACTTCGATCACCGTTCGCATACGCGAGGGAGGCCCACGCTCTCAATCCCTCACATTTCACTACCCTGCCCACGCTATTGTACTACACCTGGGATTGCGTCTCGGAAAGTCAGCTGACAGAATTCGTTTCCAGGGAATAATTACGCCATCACCAACGAGAGCAGGACCAAGACCGCGAAGATTTTCTTTGCGCAGGGATGTGAGGTTCGCGCGCGCGGATAATGCGTTGTTAACAGTGCATGGAGAGATATGCGTTGTTCGTCATCCTTCCGATCCTTCATTCAATGTGATCCAGACCTTGCTACGACGGCTACACTGTTACGACAATAGCAGACTTCTGATGTGCGTAGAGTTTTCATGCGCTATGCGATGCCGAGTCGGACTTCGGATGATGGATGGCGCGCAGCTGCAAGTCTTGAGAAAGACGTTGGTTCCAAGGTCGGATGATCACCTGCACACCCGGCTAAAGCGGAGTTGGATTCAGGACTGCAGAAGGCTTGAGGAGGAGGCGGGAGCTTTTTTTCCTTTCGCCATGTGAGCCTGTTGCTTGCATTAAAGCATGCAGGTGCATGAGTTGATGAATGACCCAGGGAAGCATTATGTGCGCGGCGATAGTTCTTGCTTGGAAGCTTATCGTGAAGAAGAAGAAGCAGAGAAAGGACCGGGCGATGTTGTTGTAACCGGAACGACTTGTTATCCGGATGTTGTTGGAGTCGAAGTTGAAGTTGTTTTAGATACCCGATCTTTTAAAGCGCTTGTTTGGCTGCGAAACTGCATGTCTCACTGACATTCTCGATCCTCGCGATGTCGACGGCTTGGCCAGCATTTGCGCAGGTGCAAGTAGGTGGGTCATGGTTGAAATGGCGAGGAAGATGCGTTAGAGGAGGCGCGCATCGCGAGGCTAGCGCTGGGACCCATCGCAAGATCACTCCGGTTGCTTTCTCATCGTATGCATCACATTCTGAACCTTCGCGGAGTAGTCATAGGTAGTCATCAGCGAGGTCAGGTGGTGGCTAAAAAGAGAAACCTCAGCAAATTATCCCAACTAGGAAATTGTATCTTACTATTCGTGCCGACACCGAGGTCGAGGTTATCCTTGAATACGTACAGCTCTCTTGCTCCACGTATCAGACCGGGATGTGCTATGTAGGCCTCACTCACCGACAAGTAGGATGGACCGATCAGCGAACAACGACGATCACAGATTACTACTGTACGTACAGTACATACGTGTATGCGCCAACGCATCGCATATCGCATACATGAACATGAATCGAACGACTTAAGACCGTTGGCCTTATACATCGGTTCGAGTAAGATTGTTGCAGCAGAAGGCGATGATACGACCAGTCGGGATGGTGGGGAGAAGGTGAAACTCGCTGCTAAGAAACGTGTTGTGGCGGCATTGAGAAGCGAGAAAGTGCAGTATGCACGTTGACGAGCAGCTCATGATTCCGTGCGTGTGCGCGGGAGCAGGATCTTTATGCGGTAGGCTGGAACTTTTCAGGGTCCACGAACTCTGATGATGGAGAGAGTTCGAGGAGGTGGGAGGTTGAAGAGAGCTGGCTGGTTAGACTTTCTCCAAAGACCTGATCTTAGATCCTGAAGTCAGTCATCGAACTCAGTCTTTCGGAATGATACATCCGGTAGACGCTCGAACTTGGATGCGACACTTTTGGTAGGCCTAAATCTGGTTGCCTGCTGTCACGTCCACGGACCGCATGTCCGGCAGACGGGAAGGTTGCGCGTGGGAAACTTGACGGCTCCTGAAGACAAGGCAGCCTCGCTTACTGATACTAATACTGTCAAGATCTTGCGATTGCTGAGCCGTGGTTTCATTGAAACTTGCAGAGGTGGTGATCGAGTGGCAATCGAGTATAGACAAGAGGTACTGCGCCTGCATAGAGCGGCACGTAAAGCCAGCGATCAGGTGTGAAGAGTGGTGCATGAGAACTGGAGCGCTCATCGGTGAAGGCCGTGTCCAGACCACCAACCATGTGGTGACTTGAAGGCTGAAAGTGATATGCAGGGCAATGCCAGTTCATGTACGTTCCTGTGTCTTTGCTGGAGCAATCGGACAAACACGAATCTGTTCCCGATTAGGCTCATGCGTTGCAGAGACATCCTCCATCGCTGGTGTCGCACACAGTGTCGGAGGGCGGTGATCTGGTTCGCTGCTGTCATGCAAACGCATCAGAACTCGTCGTCCTCATCGGCCAACTCATCCAGTACCAGGAAGTCTCCAACCTCTACGCGCTCGGGACGGACGAAGACCCCAAAGTTAGGCTGGCACTCGAAATAGCGTTTGCCTTTGACACTGCCATCGTTTTTGCCCGTAGGTTCATCCAGCACGACTCCGATCCAGGCGCCAATTCCACCAGGAATTTCAGACACGTCGCCAATGTAGCGCACAGTACCGCGCCTGTGGTCGGTCTCCGGCAGTAGTCGACAACGTGCACCTTGCTTGATGCTGCGCTCCTCGACTTCGCGATAGGAAGCATTGACTTTCTGCTGTTCAATGTCAGGCGCGTTAGGGTCGAAGCGGCCCAACTTATGAGCTTTCTTCCAAGCAAGCACGCTGTCCGTGCGACTCTCATAATCGGTGGTTGTCATTTCATACTTTTGCACTGACGAGACGTCGGTGAAGTTGGCCCGCGCTCCTGGAGGCCGAACATCGATGACCTGGCATTGCAGTGATCAGCACTTGTATTTTCTCCATGTGGAGAGCGCGCCGAACAGAAGGGAGATTGAGGGTAAATAGTGTCCATATCAGACGTCTCGGCTCATGGATTATGTCTCAGCCAGCTTGACTAGTCCCGTGATGAGAAGCCCCAAAGGACATATGTCTTCTAGTGGCACTGCTATAAACAGCCTCGTGGTGATATTGCGGCGCAGCAGAGAATGCATTCTCAGGCTGGGATTGGAGGGCTCGATATAGGACAGGATGAGACATGAACTGTGGCCACCTACCTGCAGCTCCGCATATGCCTGCAGCGGCCATGCTCCTATTTGCGTCGCTTCCTCATCTGCAGCCTCGATGGCCTGCGCAGGCTGCGATGCAACTTTCAAGCTCAGTCGCTGCGATGCTGCCGGTACGCCCGTGATAGGCTCCAGGCGACTCTTCAGAGTTGCAATCGTCCATGATGGCGTAACACGGCGCTCAGAGGAAGAATTCTCCGACCTGATGAGCAGGGGAATGTCGGCCATGGCAATAGAGTTTGGGCGTGGCAGAAGAGGGCTGAGGTCCGATGGGCGCTGGAAGTGGGTGGTCTTCGGCAGTCTTGGGCTCCGTTGCCAGTTCGAGCTATGCAGAAGATTGGAGGAGGGGGCGCGATGTGCGTTTTCGGGGATGCGTGCTCGTGGCCCAGGACTCGTCGGGCGACGTGGCTGAATGTGCTGAACGGATTCAAGGGGAGAAGGAGAGTCGTCGGCGCCAAGGATCTCGCAAACGACGTCTCGCGGTTCCAATTCACCGGGCGGCTGAGGTGAAGTCGACAAGGTTCTGCCTTCACGTGCGCGCACAAACCTTCCCTACTTCGGAAGAAGAAGCGGGACTCGGGGTCGACTCGAGATCATGATTCCCTCCGAGGAGGTAAGTCTCCCAGTAATAGTCTCCTACAAGTGGACAGCTTGGTCACAGTGCTCCGGAGATGGAGATTGCTACCACAGCTACTGGGTGAAGGACTAGGTGGAGGACTAGGTGGAAGACTAGGTGGAATGCTAGGTTGAATACCTGGTGGGATGTATCATGTATCCTGCGAGATAATGGTCGGCGGCGCTATGCTGGCCTCTCTCATTAATCCTCAGGGAGCAGAGCCGCAGCGTGACGCAAAGCGCGATCTCCCAGCAGCAGGCGAAACGGCCGGACATCTCCTTCACCGCTCGAACGATGCACTCTAAAATAGCTTGAACATGGTACAGCTTGGAGGAACATGTTCGGCGCTTGCTCTAGCGCAGCACTACCACAGTACCTCGATGTTGATGATGGCGTAAGGTTTTTGCTTCTCCCTCACGCGGCCACGTCGTGTCGTTTGGGACTCGACCGCACCCTCCCAGCCCGCGCAGAAGCCGAACAGGACATCCTGTCCTCGCTGGCCTCGCTTGCCACCGCGCTGGAGGGATCTTCTCTGCCACCGCCAGCACCATCCCGCCAACGACAATGCCCTCGTCCAGCATCGTCAGACCGCGCGGCTGTCTGCAGCAAATCCCGTCAAACAAGCTTCGAACTGGCTCTGACATATCAGAAACGCTATGCTGGCTAGCGCGAGAAAAGCTCAGATCGCCTGTTCAGCAGAGACGCAAGTCATTATTCGCTTGGATCCCTAAAAGCTGTACTGCAGCTATCCCTGGAAAATGCATTGTCCTGTCAGACACTTTCACACCGACTGTCGGCGCGCCGTGCTCTGAGATAGATCGAGTGGATGCCAGCAGCGCCGCTATAGTCTGCTCCCGCCAGCTCGCCCCTCCGTCAGCAGCTCAGCACGCGCGGGCGGCGGGAGAGAGGAAACAATGGGGCTCTTATGTGAGGAGCAGACGTTCGGCGAGCGAGGGAACCACGAGACCAGAAAAGCAGAAACCGCGTTACACCAGGCCGCTCCACGCACTGTACTTGACACTCGTTCCGGCCCAGCCAGTCGGCAGTTCCTTGACCGCCTCGCACATTCCTCTAGCGTGACAGAATCACGTTGGAATGCCACGAGCGTGCACGCTCTCCACAGTCATGTTTGAGTAATGTCTCCATCGTGATCGGCGCGGTTTGGCCCACCAGGCGACCTCTTTCTTCTGCTGAATCTTCTCTGCCGTTGCCGCAGCCCTCCGAGTCCGGTGCGAAGGCAAGCGGAGAATTGTACGAGGCTAGTCTACAGCCAGATCGTGACGATCTTAGTTAGGTACCGTTCAATCAATGCTGCTTCCCGAGACATTTGCCCAAATTCACCGCTCTGCGCCGGCGACCGCACCTCGTCTGCTGCTGGGCTGCTGGAAAGCGAGCTCGAGTCAAAGCAGACTTGCCAGCAACATTACTGCTAGTAATTGATCAATTGGTGGCGGGCGTTCGTCAGTCTGCACGCACTAGATGCAGGACTTGAGAACGGCTTTTATTTGGTAGTCCATTTTCCTAGCCGCATGCCGTCACAGAAGCTGGTGCATGCACGATCGACAGCTAAATCCCTGGCAGAGGCTGCATGACAACAAGCCGAGTACATCTCGTAGGAGGACCCGGCCCAAGCCCCCCAGACCGGGCTCCTTCCATGTAGTCTGGCGAGCGGCATAAGGCGAGCTAGCCGGAACAGCAGAGCGAATTGTAGGAGGCACTGGCCTTGCCTCCGCCGTGTGAACAAGAAGCGCCATGTTATGCAGGATTCGCTGTAGGTTTCGCCGGTGAAGACTAGGATCTTTTCTACAACCAGCCGTCGAGTGTTGTCAATGTGTTTCCCCCTTGCACTGGCTGTCATTGGTTCAACCCAGAGGCTCGGAAGGGGGCTTGACCGTATTTCTTGCATGTTGTTCTTGCTTCTCACAATCCGCGTCTGGCGCCAAAGGCAGTGCTGCAGCAGACATTGTTTCCCATCGTCCACCTTCCTCGGCGCTGTTCAGTGAGCGATCGTACACACAGGCACCAGCTCGTCTCGTGCCTCGGTGCAACGTGACGTTTCGCCTCCAGTTGAAACGATCTTGGAGACGTCCGAACCAAGTCAACCGACTGTCCCGTTTCAACTTGGGCGAAGTTTCGCCTTGCCGGGGTTTCCTCGTACACTGCAGATGCTGGCACTGTGGGCTGGTGCTGTAGCGTTCGTACTTATACTTGGGTGTGACCGGCCAAGTCTAAGCGACCAATCCTGTCGAAGCGAACCGAGAGAAAGAAGGGTATTGTGTAATACTGGCCTATAACCCAACCTGGGAAGGAAATGAACGTCACTTGAGCAGACAGAATCTCCACCGATCCACCGCATACCTGGTCGGTCAAGAACTGCCTCCTACCGCAACGGACACTATCGATCATTCTTCGGTATCACCAAGGGCCGCCTCACGTCCGCGGATCTCGTTGGATGGTCGAAGCGGCCATCTTTTCCACAACACAACGACACAGGAAGAACCGGATACTTGATCTCCATTGTTCTCCCGTACTCCCAAGAACACTATCGATCGTACATACTGGCCGGCTATCTACTCAGGCGATTCCCCAAGACTTCAACTGCTACCGCTAAGCTGGCCGTAAAGCCAGCAACGGCCGCAACCGTGGATATCTCCTCGTTGTTGGAGCGGCCAAAGTCAGCATCGTCTCCAGGCAATGCTAGCAGCAGCTCCAAGACAACGAACAGCAGCAGAGCCAAGGACGACATTGCGACAGGCTCAGCTCAACCGTCAACAATCACAACCAACACGACGCCAGCACCGTACGCAGCGCCGTCTGTAGACGCTTCGCATCAGTTCCCGCCGACGTTTCCACCAATGCAGACCGTTCAGTACGCCCAACATTATCCTCCAGGACCTCCACACTATCACCCAATGACGAGTTACTCTCCATACCCGCCGGCGTCACTATCAGATCCAAGACTTCCACCAGGCATTCCGATCTCTCACATTCCTGGGCCGAGCAACAAGCGTCTCGCACCACCGCATCCTCACCCGTCAGAGACTCCTGCAAAGAAGAAGCAGTCGAAATGGACGGCCGACGAAGATCGATCGATCATTGAGCTGCGCGGTAATGGTATGAAGTGGGAAGACATTTCGAAGCACCTGCCTGGTCGCAGTGCTATCAGTTGTCGATTGCGCTTCCAGAACTACCTCGAGCGACGATCAGAATGGGACGAGGAGAAGAAGAACAAGCTCGCGCGGCTTTACGAGCGGTAAGTTGCGCCAAGTTCTAGATCGTGTCCAAAGAGTGTCGCTAACGTTCAGCATGTAGGTTCAAGAAGGACATGTGGGAGAAGATCTCCAAGGAGATGCAGCTACCTTGGCGCGCCGCCGAAGCAATGCACTGGCAGATCGGCGAGGTCGAAATGGCCCAACGAGCGAACGTTCCTGTCTTTCATCTGGCGGGCCAGCAAGGCTCAGGATCGTCGCAAGCAGGCGCTGGCTCGGAAGGAAGATCGAGTACCTCCCCGTCGGCAGGGAGCGCGATACCACCCGGCGCAATGGCGTACACGCACACGCACAACCACAGTCTGCCTCAGATTCAACAACCTCTTTCGCATCCCGTGTCGCCCATTCAAACGCGACTGCGTCGGAACAGTGACGAAATGTCGCCCGGCTCTGGTCTACGGCGACGAGCGGATTCTGCACGGTCGGTGCCCAACTCATCGACGCTCAGTAGAGCGCCTCTTCCTCCTCTTGCAGACGTAACGGGCCCACCTCCTGGCGCGCCGCTTCGATACACCTTACCGCCAGTGGTAACATCATCAGATCTCGGACGACGATGACAACCAATGAACCACTACCCATTGGTATAGCATGGCACAGGCACAGGATCTTTTGATTTTGAAACTTTTTCTCCTTGGGATCGGGGTCGCATCATCAGCAATTCAGCAAGCATCGCATGAAACGAAGCTCACGACTTTCCTAAGATTAACGCCTTGGAAACGCAATTGCATAGAGACGTAGAAGACGACGAAGCAAGCAAGTCAAGCGACGACGGCCTATTGTTTTCGAAGCGGGAGCAGCAGCAAGAACAACGATTGTACCAACACCTTTATGACGACGATGATGACAACAATGACCTGTAGCATAGGCATCAGTTACGAATAGCTAGATAGGTAGCCAACAGCGGACTGAGAGGCGCGACGTCGAGGAGGACAAGGAACAAAAGTAATGGAGAGGGAAGGAGGAGACCAATGTCGTACGTACCTGCCAGCGTGACGATGACGGAGAGGTTTGAGATGTGTGAACGGCGTGGAAGTATCGGTATTCAGGCAGTTCATGGTGATGGAGTAGTGATATAGTCGGATGAAACGACGTTGAGATAACCGTGGGCTTGTGCTTGTGCGTCCCGAGACAACCTTTCTGCTGCCCGCATGGCTATTTTGTGCTTCCATCCTCGTGGCTCTCAGACACACTTTGTTGTATAACGTTTGACTCCAATCTCCCAGGCGGACAGGGGTTGCCTTGGTCAGAGATCGTTGCTGTGAGAGGCTTTTGCAGCGATTCGTTGTGTGATGGATCGGAGCGCCTCAAACGATGTCGATCATGGTTCGTCAAGAAGATACCGAGGCTGTGAATGCTTTCGTATTCATGGTATGGAGAAGGGAAGCCCGTCAATGGCATTTCGAAGCCAGAAAGCAGGAAGGAAGGAAGCCGGCGACGACCTCTGGCCACAAAGCTTGCCAACCTGCACGTGATCTCGAACTAAGCAGCGCAGCTGTTATTCTATTTGTCGAAACGGTTTCACATCCTCGCAGGCTCGAAGCTCGAGGCCTGGCCTGCCTGCTTAAACGACACGTCCATGTAAGATGCGTGTCACGACAGCACAGCACGACGAGCGCCACCACCACACCAGACTTCGCCAATCGAGGCCTGCGTGCGACAGAGAGCAGAAAGAAGAAGAAGCTGCGAAATGGCAGCCAACGATTCCGAGTCTCTAGGCGAAAGCTTGCTCGCGTGGGTCAGGTCCTTTGAAGATGTTGAGAAGGCAGAAGCATTGGGCGAGTTGAGCGATGGGAAGGCGTTGTGGGCGATACTGCAAGATGTCGACCCGGATTACTTCGCGGGAAGTCTGCCGGAACCGGAAATCGATTCTACCAGTGACTGGACTCGGAAATGGCAGAATCTCAAGCATCTCGAGAAGCAGCTGTCCATGTACTATCGGGATGTCTGCAATGGGCAGAGCGCGGCAGATGCGACCAGTGGGCCCGACTTGAAGGCCATCGCGGCCGAGGCATCGACACCTGATCTCGAGAGGCTTATCATGGAGATCATACGCGCCGCAATGGCTTCGCCGGAGTCGAATCAGCGGATGGGAAAGAGGCTGTTGGGGCTGGGCAATGAGCACGCCATGGCGATTGCATATGAGATTAGGAGTATGCAGGATACCCAGGCGCCGGACTCAGAGCCGATCAGTCGAGATGAGTCGGCGTATCAGTCGGAGCAAGAGCTGCCAGATCGGACAAAGATGGATGCGCATGCATCCGGAAAGCAGAATGGGAATTTGTTCGGAGATCCTCTACTTGAGAAAGAGGAGGAGCTGCTGCAAGCTTCAGCCACGATTGAGAAGCTACAGAAGAGCCATCAAGACGCGCAAAGACAGTTGCAAGAGCTGAGGCAGGATAAGGAGCAACTTCAGGAGGCGTTTGACGCGTATCGGTCGGAGATAAACAGCAAAGGACGCAAAGCTGGTGGAGAGGATGACCTGATGAAGCTTCAACGGCAAGCAGATAACGATCGAGCGTATATCGACGACCTGGAGGCTCAGCTTCAGTCATCAAGGAATGCAGTGGAGAACTATGAGAAACAAATTCAACGATACAAGGCTGAGGGCGAGGCTGGTCAGAAGCTGCGAGACGATCTCCAGGTGTTACGTGCCGAGAACGAGGACCTTAACCAGAAAGTCAAGGCAAACGAGAATCTCAAGAAAAAGATACAGGCTCTGCAAGAACAGGAGAAAGCGAATGGCGCCTTGCGAGAAGAGCTCAAGCAGGCTACCGAAAGATTGGAGGAGCTTGATCGCATGAAACAGTTGCAGGCTAGTCTGGAGAAGGAGATCATCGAGAAGAAGGGCTTGATTCGAAACCAAGAGTATCAGATCACAGAACTGACAACCACACGCAAGCATGCAGAATACGACGCGAGAGTGCTTGCGCAGAAGTTGGAGGCTGCTCGCGAGCGCCAAGAACGAGATCACGAGGCAATCGAAGAGCTTCGAGCCAAGCTTCAGGAATCTGGACCAGAGGATGAGATAGAAGATGAGCCATCTACGCCGAAAAAGGAAGTTGCAGAAGAAACGCCGCGGAAGCCGCTCATCCAGAAGAACGACGAAAGCAAGCACTTCGCAGAGAAGATCGCACTGCTGGAGCAGCAGCTTGAGGCAGCAGACGCCAGACTGAAGCAAGCTTCCGAACGAAACTCAGCTCTCGAAGAACAAAGTCGCGACCGCGAAGCTTCTGCCGAACTCAGCGAGAAAGCACAGAAGCAGCTAGATGAGCGAGAAGATACTATCGCCAATCTCAGGAGGGAGCTTGAGACCTTGCAGAAGCAGCCAAGGGAAGCGCCGCCGCCGCAAGACGTTGCAGCGCTTCAGCGAGAGAACAGACTGATGACCACCGCATGGTATGACCTTTCAAGTCGACTGCAGAACAATGGCGTTTCCCTGGGGAGGAGAAGGCAGGAGCCGAAGAGCTGGATTGGGAAGCAGAGGGCGTTGGTGGGACCGAATAGTAGCATTGTGAGTCGACATTGATGGAGGCATGCAGCGGTGGTGAGCTGACTTTGGAGCAGCAGAGATGAGCGAAGATACCCTTTTCGAGCGCATTGCGAGGCGTCTACAATGTAGAGATTGGTGGAGTGATACCCTTTTGCTCTTTTGTTGTTGCTCGTTTACTTTATTGCTACCTATGAAGACCGTCGTGCTGCATCGCCCTCCCTCTTCTTCTCATTTGCTTGCCGTGCAGGCTAAGATCCTAGATGGAATGGATCCGCCTTTGAGATCAATGAGATAGAACGAACCTACGACAAGAGCTACTGTAAGTTTCCTTCATAGAGCGAGCGCTCTGGCTCCCTGTCTCGACTGCTCGTGTTCCTTGTCGAACTGATCACGATGCCAGGACTACATATCCAAGCCGTGTTCCCGCCGTTGACGTTTCTTGTTGGCCGTTGACTGGCCCACAGAGAAGGTGCAGAGGGCGTCACCCTTAGAGACTAAAGATCAAATTCTGCGGACACTGCTCACTCGGCGTCTCTTCACAGAGATCTTTTCACGCCGTTGCCATCGCGCTGCGGGTCGCTCGGAGCGTTTGCATGGCTGAGAGAAGGGCAGGCGCGCTTGCCTTTGACCGATCTTCATGTGATTGCGGATGCGGGCCGCAACACTGCCGCCGCTAGCAAGGGCTACGCCGTTTGCTCTGCTCCTCGCACACCAGAATTGACAGCTCGCAACATCACTGCAGCTCAAGACATCGCTACACCTCGAAGCATCGATGCATCTTCTCAACGCGGCGGCGACTACTTCAACATATCGGTCGTAGCGTCAGCACCGCCGCCAAACCGTCTTGCAGCGACACACCGCCGCCATGGCCACGAGTCGCCTGGAGGCGCTGGCTACAGAGCTGCTCGCGCACGTCGTCAGCTACATTCCTCGACCGACGGATCTGAAGTCGCTCTGCCTCGTGTCGAATAGGTTGCAGGCTATCGCGACACCTTGCCTGTACTCCGATGTCCGTCTCTCGGACAAAAGCAAATGTTGGCCTTTGAAGCCCGGTCAAGGACTCCTGTGCAGCGAGAACATGGGCCTCAAGTACGTCCGCGAGCTTCAAATCGTTCGCGTAGACGGTGATTGTGAAGAGCATCGAAAGCTGATCAAGACGCTGCTCTTGATACTACCTCGGGATGGGCTTCGCGCAGTGTACGTTCGACGACTTCAGACGAGCGATTGTTCTGTGACTGACACTGCTCAGGAGC
Organism: Pseudocercospora crystallina; assembly: GCA_003666085.1. Lineage (NCBI taxonomy): Eukaryota > Fungi > Ascomycota > Dothideomycetes > Mycosphaerellales > Mycosphaerellaceae > Pseudocercospora > Pseudocercospora crystallina. The sequence goes on from QQNG01000292.1 coordinate 127,158, forward strand.
TTCGTAACCGTGGCCATCGACGAAACGAGCCTTACGTTGCTGTTGACTCAACAGCGTAAACTCATGGTGTTGCAAGCTGGCGAGATCACGTTCGATAGCTCATCGCTGCTGGCCTCTGGACTTTTGAACAAATCATTATGGTCGGAGCTGTCGATCCTCGTGGTACCGTCAAATCTAGGGTACGCGAGCAACCTGATGACCTACCAGAACATCATTAAGCAGGCGAAAAAGCTAAAGAAGCTCTCAATTAACTCCTTCAAGGCCTCGGAGCTCTCAGAGGGCCAGTCCTTGAGAGGCACAGGATATGAAGACGGAATTATCTTCCCAACATTGCTCTCACATGTCCTACGACAGCAGGGAAATTCCGCTCTCCGCCTCGACTCCCTCCACTTGCGGAGCCAGTATCTTTTTGCGGCGCAGAGACTGTTGCTTCCAAACTTACAGTTTGCCCATCTGAGGGACTTGACTCTGATACACTGCAAGGGCTGGCATCAGGTTCTTGTCGCGCTGAGGGAGACGTTTGCCGGCGGATGTGCCCTGCGAAAATTCTCACTGGCAACAGACTCGATAGAGCTGCAGCCTTTGTTCTTGTTTCTCAAAGCTTTCAACGGGTTGCGCAGCCTTCATCTGGAATTTCCACAGGCTGGCGAAGACTTCGACACAAACAGTCCCAGACAACACGGTCGGACTCTGGAAGAGCTCGTGATCAGATATTTGTTCTCTTCATGCCACTGCAGTACGACTACGCATCAACCAGCCAATATCTTGGACAACATCGGCGATCACAGGCTTCGGCATATTGGAACAGAGCTGCCAGTGGTATACGTGGCGAAGATGAATGAGGCCACGACGAAAGCCTACGAGGAAGCACTGCTCTCGTTGCTCGCCCCGTCGAGTGTCCAGAGCGTCTATATCTACAACTGGCCAGTCGCCCCTCAGTGGCTCTTTCAGCCCACAAGATCACTGAAAGCCGATGAGCTTGCCGCTGTCAACAGCCTCAATGAATCGAATTACCTTCAGGAGCTGGATCATTTCATGAACGCTACGTTTCGCAACTTACGACCTCGCATGAACCGACCTTTCCCGGCGATCTACTTCGGTCGATCTAGGAAGCCCAATGTCTGCGATGGCCAGGTTCACCAAAGAGTCAAGCCCGTCTGCTACCATGCTGTTGAGCAGGCTGACATGTTCTCTGATGTCACTGTTGTCTCATCGCGATGCTCTTTGAACGGAGCAAAATACATCGAATGCGGCGACCCTCTGTTGGATTGGTGAGCGACTCTCCTGCAGATGAGCCTTCACCCGGGCACTCGAGTGAAGGGCACGAAGGAAACATCACAAGAGTTTCGAGGAGATCAACAGCCGGAAGCACCTTGGAAATCGATGGTTGGCATCTGAACCGCGCTCAAAAGCCAGGAAATTTCGGCGGAAAAGGAAAAGCGCACGCCATTCATGGTTGAGAATGCTTCTGCGGCTTTGCGCAGCCTTTTGTTCTTCTCAGGCTTGCTCAATGCTGATTCTCTTGGTTAGAACAGGCGTTCAGGAGCAAGCAGACCTTTGAGTGCTACTACAATACAGAAACAAAATTGCCGTACCACTTTATCCCCGCACACTCTCCATTGACAGCCTACTCGCCCACTTAATGTTCATAGAGACAACCCCAAAATATCTTACTCAGTCGCACTCATATGCCCTCCATACCACGTGCTCGGAATTGGCTTGGCTGAGCGAATCCTTCAGCTGCAGTGCTGCACAAGTCGCTCCTAACGCGAAGCAGTAAACAGCTCAAGCGGCGACGGGCTACCTTTCTCCGCTCCCTTCTGTGCCTGTCTTTCTGACCCTCGGTCTCCACTTTTTCTGACTGTCAGAATGTCGGCCCTCAGGTCGCGAAGAGGTAAATATGCGATCCTGCATGATACGAATGCGATTTGAGGGAGCTATATAGACTTCGCCTTGGCAGCTGAGAGGATGAGGCATTGTACATATACAAGACGTTCGTCTCTCACTCTCACACATCGTACGATTGACCTTGCTTCCAGCATCCCACTCCAGCCCGCCTCCCAACAACCCACAACCGAGAAACGGCAAATTGATCGAAGTCGAAAAAATGTCGAAACCCTCCCTAATCCTCGTCCCCGGCTCCTTCGCCATCTCCTCCTTCTACTCCAACGTCAAATCCGCCGTAACCGCCCAAGGCTACGAAATCACCGTCCTCCAAAACCCCACCTCCGGCACAGCCGCCGGCCAACCAGGTCCCGCCACCCCTCCTCCATCCATGTACGACGACGCCGCGCAAATCGCATCCACAATCGAGAACTTGGCCGATGAGGGCAAGGATGTGGTGGTGTTTGCGCATTCGTATGGTGGGATCCCGGCTAGTCAGAGTACGAAAGGGTTGACGAAGGGGGAGAGGGAGAAGGAGGGGAAGAAGGGGGGTGTTGTGAGGTTGGCGTTTATGACTTGTTTGGTTCCGGAGATTGGGGGGATGGCGGCTGGGGAGTTGCAGGAGGTTCCTGAGGAGGATAGAGTGGCGCCACAGGTTGCGGTAAGAGAGCGGGTTATTCAGACCATCCCGGGGTGGCCACTGACATAGCACAGATATCCGGATGGATGTTCCACGTCGATTTCCCACTCACGGCTCGTGTGTGCTTTACGGATCTTCCGAAAGATGAGGGCTTGGCTTGGGTGAAGAGCATGCCTGCTCACTCGTCTGTGAGCTTTGCGAATGAGTTGACGCATGCTGGATATAAGGATGTTCCAGTCTCGTGGCTGTTGTGTGAGAAGGATCTTTGCATTCCGCCAGCTTATCAGAAGAAGGCGATTGAGAGGATTGAGAAGGAGGGTGGGAGGAAGGTGGATGTGACGAAGATTCAGGCTGATCATGTTCCGGTTGCCAGTAGCCATGCGCAGGAGGTGTTTGACTGGTTCTTGGATGTGGCGGGTAAGGCATGAATGTGAATAGTCGAAGGGTAGCGAGGTTGTCTTCCAGCGTTTGGCTCAGAGGTCAAATAAGAAACCCCATTTATCGGCGAATGACTTCTCGATTGTCCAGCCTCTCGGATCCCACGAAGCTGCGCCAGGAGTGACTGTAAAGCTCGGGGATGTGAAGAGATCCTGAGAGAAGTCTTCATTGTCGAGCAAATTCTCCAAGTTGATGAAATTGTCTCGCATCCTTGGAAATGGAAACCTGTCTATGCCGGTGGTATGCAGCGTGAGGAGCTGGGTTGCTGTAGGCCGCAGTGGTGCTGGAACATCATCTGAGACCGGTGGAGACTTTCGCGCAATCGGATCGAAGCAGGTCAGGTTCAGAATCTTCCCATTGATGAAGAGCGCGGCGAACACGGTCATTGGAGCAGGTATCTCGTATGCCAGGCTGAAGCTCTGGACTTGGGGCGAATCTCCCCTTGTAGGAATCGATAGTGAAAGATGGTCCAAGTCGATGGCGGCGTCCTGAGTCTTTCTTGCATCTCGAAGCTTTCTTCGTCTCGATCGTTGTGCTAGTCGGTCTTGCACGCGTTTTTTGGCCTTGGGATCGCTGATGCTGCTCCAATCGTCCGGATCGCTCCCGCCCGACTCGGATTGGGTCTTGCTGCTTGGCATATTGAAGGCTCGTGTGCTCAAGAGCAAGTCTGGAATGGACAGAGGAAAAACCTACCCTATCAAATGATGCAGACCTCGATTACGAATCAGGGCCTGTACATTCCTTTGTGCACGAATCCTTCGAGCAAGCAGCTGGTGGACAAGCCTGTGAAAGTCATCTTCGTCTACGTAAATGTACGGAGGGCATAACAGAGTCTGCCATTGAGCTGCGCTGAGCGGTCATGAGAGACGAAGTTGGCAAGAGTAGACGTAGAGGGGGAACCAAAGAGTGCCAGGAGGTAAGATTTCTCGAGATGTATGCCGAGCAGATGTGTGCCAAGCACAGGTCCTTGAAATATTCATGAATTCAATCAAATATTGAGCACCCATCGTGGAGTCGAACATCCTCGGCTGCTCAAGCTCCTCACCTCTCACCACCATCGTTTAGACGCAGCCATGCGTCTCCGAGGCCTGGACAGCGGATGTCAGCTACACCGAATCGCGCCTGATCACTGAGCATAGGGAAGTTCTCTGTCTGTCATTGTTCCGTACTGTCTCTCTTCCTCTCTCAGTGCCTGCCTCTCCCTCCCCGCTCATCATGGATAAAGCACCCAAACCAGTCGACGAGGTCAAGCTCGAGATCAGAGGCAGAGTCGGTATTATCAGGATCAACCAGCCCAAGAAACTCGGTGCTTTGAGCCAGGACCTCTTCTTCAACCTGTCACAATGCATGCGACATCTCGATGGGAGGGATGATGTCTTCGTGACTGTGCTCGCTGGGACAGGCCGCTTCTTCAGCGCGTATGCAGATTAGGAGCCCATAAAGCCATACTGGAGCTGACGAAAGGCAGAGGAGCTGATGTGTCAGTGGCCGGCCAGAACAAGGGACCTGCCGATGAGCAATACAAGCAATGGCTTCAGTCGTTCGCAGCTTACAACATGAACATCACCCAAGCCTTCTACTCCCACCGAAAGATCATCGTAACCGCGCTCAACGGCCCTGTCGTAGGCATTGCCGCAGCATTGGTCTCGATGTCCGACTTCGTATACGCTGCGCCGCACGCCTACCTACTCTGTCCCTTCACTTCGCTCGGGCTGGTTGCTGAAGGTCTCTCCAGTCGCGCCATGCTGAATAGGTTGGGCCCAGCTCGAGGACCCGAAGCACTCCTGATGTCGAAGCGCATCACTTGCGAAGAGCTGGTACAATGTGGTTATGTCAACAAGACGTTTGATACGAAGCCAGAAGAAAGTGACAAGTTCCTGAAGCTGGTGCTGGAAGAAGTGGATAACAGGCTTGGGCCGCATTTGGTGCCAGAATCATTGATCAGGATCAAGAACCTGATGAGGGCTTCGGAGAGAGATCTGTACGACTCTCTTGGTGTCAAAGAGGTGTTCAGCGGACTAGAGGTATTTATGAAGGGCGTACCGCAAGAAGAGTTTAGGAAGGTTGCAACAGGTCAGAAGAGACACAAGCTGTAGGCTCAGAAATTGAAGAAGGAGCCATGTGTGCGATTGGACAACCGTCTCTTGCGTGAACAACATTGTCTCGCGAGACAGTTGCGAGGCATGTCTGTCTTGCTTCCGAATCCTGGTGGGTGAGACCTGCTTCTTAGGTCTCTCAAACATCTACTTTGTCTTCGCCGTGTCTGCATCCCAACAGCAGGACATACAGCAGAATTACCTGCACGCATCGCCTACACCGTCACTTGCGACATTGACCAAGCAGATCTACTCGTTCGACGTCGTTGAGATTAAACGCCATTATTCACCCAAACAGCGACATCAACTGCAATCACCATGGCAGATCAACATCAACACAGCTGTCTCGACAGCATCGCGTCACTATATCTAAACTCAGAGCACAGCGACATGACCTTCACTTGCGGCATTCTTTCGATCCCACTCCACCGCGCGGTGGTCTGCTCGCAGTCTAGCGTACTGAACGCGGTCATGGTAGAGCCAAGCTGGAAGGAATCGAAAAGCGGCATCTACATTGATTCGATGCACGACGAAGAGACGGTGGCCCGCATGATACAATACTTGTACACCCAAGACTACGATGCCCCTGGCATCAAACCTCCTTCCGACAACAGCGCCGGGCTGGGACGAGCTCTGGTGAACTACGTTGATGCCATCTCCCAAGGCGAAGAAATAGACGAAGCATTCGAAGAACTAGAGAAAGCCAGTCACGAACCTGTCCCAAAACCAGACGAAGACAAGCCCCACAATCCCCTAGGCTACATCTCCACAAACTCACTCCTCCAAATCCACGTCGATGTGCACGCAATCGCCGGATACTACGACATCCCCTCCCTCGCAACCAAAGCCGCGCAGAAATTCCAACAAACCCTCAAGGACTCAGACCTCGAAACTAAGAATCTCGGCCCACTCCTCGACAGCATCTACGAACAACCCCTATCACAAGACGCGGGTCTACGAGAAGCTCTCATCGAAACAATCCGCGCAAAAGGCACATTAAACTCCAACCCATCACAAACCTCCTTCCCCCAAGAACTCGCTACAATGCTCCCCATCCACCTCGCGGACTTCACAACCGACCTGCTCGCCGACCTACAACATATGCACCGTCGCAACGAACGTCTCCGCACCCATCTGCGCGACGCCGATCAGACTTCTGCGGCGGAGACGAAGAAGTATATGGATGTGAAAGAGGATCTGATGCACGTGAAAGAGATTTTGAAGGAGGTGGATGTTTGTAAGAATGTGGGATGTAATGAGCCGATGAATGTGTTTTTGCAGAGGGGGTGGGATGGGAGGTTTGGGGTTTGTTGTGGGATGTGTTGGACGGAGCATAGGTGGGAGGGGGAGGTTTTGAGGAGGAGGAGGGGGATGGGGAGGAGGGAGTGAGAATT